>CAOKZL010003586.1:0-85283 GCA_948472985.1 Iguana delicatissima
AGGTAGGGAGACAGGTTTAGACATTGGGACAGGGAAAAAATATCAACTGAAGTGAAATTATATTCCCTTACTGGTTGTTGGAGCAGTTAAAAAATTCCTGGTGTGTCATCTATTTATTTAAATTTTTAGTCCACTTTTCTCCCATTACGGAATTTTTTGATGACATAAAATCCACTTCCTGAAATGTAAGGTTCTCCTGTTACAGCTGTACTTGCTCTCTTGAGATCAAAGAACATTGGACAGGTTGCCATGTTGGCCATAAAACAACAGAATCCATCTTGGTAGTGATACCTTTATTTTGCCAACCAAAAGGCATAAAATATATCATACTAGTTTTCAAGATTTGAAAGGCTGACTTCACAGACTTCATCAGGCAGAGATGGTAAAACAGTATGTAGGGTAGAAATGTGACCCCAAAAACTATTGGATGGGGGGTGGGGAGAAGAGTTTCTCCACATCAGCTTCTTGGAGTGAGTTTCTAAAGGATAGAGGAGCCTCCATAACCCTTCCCTGTAAGCCCTACCTCTACTTGGCAATCTAGAAGAATGTCATGGTCAATAGTATGACAGGCTCTTGATGGACCCAGAAAAACTTAATGGGTTTGTACTTCTCATCCACTCTCTGGCACAAATCATCCGCTAAGGTTACCAAGGCTATGTCTGTCCCCAAATGAGGTCAGAAGCCAAACTGGAATGCATTTAAACAATTGAGGGCAGAAGCCATCAGCTTCTCAAGAATCTCATTTAAGAATGGTACACGAGACATTGGGCAATAGTTATCTAAAATTTGGTTATCTAAAATTTGGTTTCTTTAACAAGGTATAAAAACCTGCGTCCTTAAGGAAAGCTTGATTTATTGCATCAGGGAAGCTTTCACCAATTTGTGGGCCCAAATGGTTAGCACTGACCTGATAGTTTTTAACCACAAGGTGGGACAAGCATTTAAAAAATAGGTGATGGGTTTCAGTCCTGCAGGACTCTTGTCCACAACAGGCTACACAAAACTGAACCTGTCCAAAACAGTGTGACTAAATAGTGATTCTGTTACATATCTGGCATCCAGATCTTCCACTCTGCACTCCAAAAGTAGCATTACCTACGACAGGCAGCTGCAACTGTTAATCCTTTAGCAGGACTTCTTTCCATGGCCACGGAAGGATGATAATATTGCTGCTGCCTTATAGCACTTAACCTGTGAAAGATGGAACCTCCATTGCTAACACTGTGGACATTTGATACTAGTTTCTTAGGTTCATTTTGGTGCATTCAGTGTCCAATCCAGTTCAATACTTGTCAAGCTCCAGTGATACATAATCTTGAAAATGACCTTAAAGTTTTTGGCTTTTTTTAAGAGTTGTCCTGTCACCATTTATCATGCTGTTTGGCCAGACTCCCAGGCAATATAGGATTGGTTCAGCTTACTGGCAATCAGAACAGAAGACTTCAGTAAACTGGCTGTCTGACTCTGAAGCCTCTGCTTTTTCCCTGTGAATGCTGTGAACAGGCTAGCTGAGAAGGAGATGAAAGAGGAGGATTGTCAGTGCTACCTATCTTCTGCTGCTGTAGGGGGAGAACCAGTGCTGGCAAGGAGCATCTGATGTACTTGCCTGGCATCAGTTCTGCTCTTAGGCTGGAAAACATACTCTTTCTTTACAGGAAAGAATTCTACATTTTTTCTTAAGGTACTTTTGGATGTGATGTGTATTTAAACCCAGATTGCTAAATAAACACTAAAACAATTGTCTGTTTTAAGAAGTCTAAGGCTACACATTTTTCTGGGAGTGAACCCCACTGAACAGAATGAGTCTTGCTTTTAAGTAAATAGATATAGCATGGCTGGAAAACCTTTGTCCAGTGTTCCAGACAACTTCTCCCATATTTGCTTACTCTTCATTGGCCATATAGACTGGGGCTTCTGAGAGATGGGGTACGTGCAGCCCCAGCAAGGTGCTCTATGTGAGAAGAGAGCATGTTTTCCTCTGACTACCCTCCCTGATACTCTCTCTATATTTGTTTTTAACTTGAGGACGTGGGGGGCAAGAGCAACTGGATATGACGTGTCTTCTAGCATTCACAGAACAAGAACACCCTTTGGCAGTAGCTGTCCAACCAAAGCTGTAGTCATATGGCATTTTTCATGAAAGCATAAAATAAATGTATTTATTTGTTTAAATATTTACATCCCCAGTAGCATAGCTTGGAGCGCATGGAGGAGGGGTGGGCAGAGGGGCAGGGGCGGGGCTACTGTGCATGGGGACAGGGCTACGGCATGCAAGGGCGGCACTACGACAGGCAGGACAGGGCTACATCACATGGGGGAAAGCAAGCAAGGAGCCGCGGTACCCCCAAAAAATTGCCACTGGGGGTGCAGTGCCCTCATCACCCCCCATCCCTACACCACTGTATATCCCACCCATTAGCCAGAGATCTCAAGGCAGCATACTATAAAACCAGTCTGAAAAATTTAAACAGTATACAACATTTAAAAAGACAGATTAAAAGAGCGAAAATAGTTTAAGACATATTAAAACAGTGAAAGTAGTTTAAAACAAATTTTTAAAAATAAGAGAATTCAGTATTACTTTTGAGACTAACTGGGAAAAAGAAATTTCTAGCATAAACTTGCACAGACTACAGTCTACTTCATGAGATGCAAAAGTGCAATCGGATTCCTTTATGCCTTTTTAATGCTGCAAGCAACTAACACAGCTATAGCTTTGAATTCTTCACTAAAGCATTTCATGAAGTCTTCTGAGTAGCAGCAAGCTGAATCTTCCTCCAGGAAAGAAGATTCCTCTTCCTTTTCTGAGGAGATACAATTTCAGAGTACAGACATGGCCTCAGTAAAGGCCAAAGAGGTGTGGCGGTCTGAAGTTGGCCTGGGAGATGAAGGTTCTACATTGCTGCAATAAAACACCTCAGAAAGGGGTGATTTGGGATGGAGAATTAGAAAGGGCAGAGGGAGGGGAACAAATCTTTTTCAGCATGTTTTTTTAATGAATGCTTTTAGATATTTGTTATTTGTGATTTAAAGTATCCATGTTTTGTGTAGGGTTCCAGCCAAACTTCTGTCCAGCCTGAGCTTCTCTAAGGAAGGGTGGCATACAAAATCAGTCAGCAGTAGTAGTAGCAGCAGCAGTACGAAGTACTAATATTAATAATAAACTTTTTAAAAACTCATTTGAAACTTTGTGCTGGAGAAGAATGTTATGGATACTGTGAGCTACTAAAAGGACAAAGAAATGGGTCTTAGAGCAAATCAAGCCTGAATTCCCACTAGAAGTTAAAATGATTACACTTAAGATGTTGTACTTTTAAACTTGAAGGCAGTAGGAAAAGAGGGAGGCTACACTACAGATGGATTGATTTGATTGCTTGTGCAAGACCTGAGTAGGAAAACTGTTGACTAGGGCTCTTGGAGATTTCTCACTCACAGGATCTCCAGAAGTGGAAGGTGACTTGATGACAAATAGTAACAGCAATTAATAAACAAGTACTTGTATAATTAACCCAGCTTGGGGAAACTAGAATATAGCAATCTGATTGCCGGGAGTCACCCTGTTGCTATCTGCTGCTTTTAAAAAAAAGATGTGCTGGATGAGTAAAGGGTAAAGAGACCTGCCAAGAGATAAATAATGTTCTTCTTTTGGAATCTTGACATATGGATCCTTCTATAGAAGGCAAAGAGAAGCAAAGATGGCAAGGAAGAGCCAGCACTCCTGAGTTCCAATTCCTATTCTTGAGTTTTTCTGAAATTTAGTGGCTGGCAAGTTAGCGCTGCACAGTGACAGATCCTGTACTTGAGAAATGACATACAATCCTGAACCTTTTTTGTGGAAACATTACGAGCCAGCAAAACAAGTTGCTGATTTTAGCTTGTGATAAAGACTAGAGCAGAATATAAATAGAGTCTTGTACTCACATTTTATGTTGGCACTGCAGAAAGCTTTTTAGCACTGTATTCCACTGAAGCTTAGTAGTCAGAATGAAACATCTCTATGGTGTTGTATTAATATTATTATTATTAATAGCATTTTGCATATATAAATGCTAGAGAAATCTTCTTCAGCGTGAAACCATCTAGATCTTTTATACTATAACTCATAGCATTTCTGATCATTAGCTATGCTGTCTGAGGCTGATGGAAACTTAAATCCAAAATATCTGGAAGGCATCAGGTTGGAGAAAGTTGCACTAAAGCAATGCTAGTTTCATGAATTCTGATTTGCTGCATTAACAAATGTTCCATGGACTGTAGTCTATAGAGATCATGCTATAATGAACTTGGTAGTCCTTAAGGTGCTGCAGGATTCTGTTGGTTTTGGCATAACAAGGTAATGGAGGTAATGATAAATGTGGATGTCACCTCTGAAGGGCTAGCTTCTGAGCAAAAACCTGCCTAATGTGGAAGACCCTACCAGCGCTAATGTTACCGTCAGCTTCACAGGAGCACACAATCCTATCACCACAGACAAGTAGTGCCCAGGCTGGTTTGAAATTTACATAGGTGATAAATATAAATATCAGTTCTGATGGTTGGGCATGTGTCAATTTTCTGATTAATTTCCTGTTAATCTGACTCTTTAAGGAATGAGTCTCATGAATTACAACCTATAACTAACCACTCAGGCATAAGTCTATATCTATGTCTTAAGATCTAGGCCCATAAAATAACAGGGCTTTTTTCCTCCTTGATTTTTTTCCCCTGAAGATAGGTTTGCAGCCCAGGGCAAATATTGTTAGATTCTCTGCCCGTGCTTGGACCCTAAAGAATTGTATATGGCCCACTTGTTACAATTTGCAAGCAAAACATTAGAAGCCAGTCAGAATCTGACTATGTTCCTAATGACAACTTTACTACAGCCATACGTCCAGTGTGGTAAAAATTCTTCAACATTTGGCCTAATACTATAGGCCCAGGAGGAAATCAATCACACACAAAAACAGGGCATATTGATAAGTCGAATGGAATGCAAAGAAAGAAATAGAGCTGGACCAAACATTGTTGGAGGATTTGGCCTAGGGTCAAGAAATGAAGCAGGAGAACAATTGACTGGATTTTGTGAGGCCACCAGTTTGTTTATTCTTTGGGCAACCAAAGAAATGATGGTACACATGGATATCACCAGATGATCAATACAAAAATCAAATAGACTATATAATTAGGAGGAAAAGATGGAGAAACTCTGCAAAACCAAGATCTGGAGAAAAAAATGCCACAAAACATGACCTAATATCAAATTTTGAGCAAAGCTTAAAAAAATACACTAAATCCATTATTGTGCCAAAATGTAACACAAAGGCCAAGGAAAGGACAGATTTGCACTGCCAAGCCTAACTGACAGGGAAGCAATATTCAGGGCTGAAACCAGAGACATTATCAGGGAAGAATGCAAAAAGACACTATCTGTAGCAAAAAGAAAGAGAAGCCTCACTGCATGACAAGTTAAACTCTTCAAATGGTTAAGAACATACAACATGCAAAAGTAAGAGAGGACATAAACAGTGTCAGATTCCTGATCTCAACTGTTCAGTGACTAGCGTGTAGGGACAAAAAGAACCATTGTAATAATCAATGCAAAGAAACAGAAGAAAGCTACAAAAAAGGTAGAACAAAGATTCAAGAAATTAAAGGGCAATTCAGATGAAGAATAGAGATACTATCTGATCAACAAGGAAACACATTTATGCTGTCAAGACAAAATGTAAAGTTGATTGAAGCAATACATTGAGCAGCTATGTAAGAGAGAATAAAAGATAAACTCCTTCAAGGAAGAACAATTTGAAGATGAACCCACAATTTTAGAAAGTAAAGTAGAAAAGGTTCTCAAAGAACTTGGGAGAAATAAATTACCTGGAACAAAAGTCATACTAATAGAGCAGTTCAAACTGTAGAGACAGAAACCATTCAAATTCTAACAGGAATCTGTTAACAAAGACAGAAAAACAACAGCCCACAGGCTGGAACGTTCACTCTACGTTCCAGTCCCCAAGAAAGGGCACACTAGTGACTATGTAGATTATTTATAGTGATTATACTAATAATAAGACTATTGCACTGATCTCCCATGCAACCAATATGATGCTCAAGATTTTACAAGGAAGGCTTTTAGCATATATGGAGTGATAAATGTCAGATGTCCAAGCAGTGAAAGAGGCACTAGGGATCATATTGTAAACATATGTGAATCATTGGAATCTGTTGGAATCTACAAACAAATTTCAGAAGTAAATCAACCTCTGGTTTATAGATTAGCAAATAGATTACAGCAAAGCCTTTGACTGTGTAGATCAAAAGAAATTATGATGTACACTAAACGAAATAGGAGTGTCACAACATCTGATTATCCTGATGTGTAACCTACACTCTAGACAAGAGGCCACTGTCAGGACACAATATGGAGAAACAGAATGGTTTTCCATTGGCAAGAGAGTCAGAGAATGATGCATTTTATCACCCTGTATATATAATTTATATGCAGAACACATTGTATGGAAAGCTGGACACAAAGGAAAAAGACATGAAAGTTGGATGAAGGAACATCAACAGTTTAAGATATGGAGATGACACCAGAGCAAAGGCTTCGAATGACTGCTGATGAAAGTTAAGGAAGAAAGTGCAAAAGCAGGGTTACAATTGAAAAAGCAAGTAATGACCACAGCTGATTTACATAACTTTAAAATGGGCAGCAAAGGTGTGTTGCTGTTGTTGTTGTGGTGGTGGTGGTGTGCCTTCCAGTTGTTTCCAACTTATGGCGACCGTAAGGTGAACCTCTTACAGGCTTTTTCTGGAGCTGAGAGTATGTAAGATGCCCAAGGTCACCCACTGGGTTTCCCTGGCTGAGTGGGGAATCAAATCCAGGTCTCCAGGATTGTAGTCCAACACTCAGACCACTACACCACACTGGCTCTATATGAGTGCATAGGATTAATTAAAGATTTCTTATACCATGGATCAGTCATTAATCAAAATGGTGACTACAATCAAGAAATCAGAAGAAGACTAGGACTTTGAAGGGTAGCTATGAAATAACTAGATAAGCACCTCAAGTGTAAAGATATATCATTTAATACTAAACTCAGAATCACCCAGGCCATAATACTTCCCATTTCTATGTATGGCTGTGAAAACTGGACAGTGAAGAAAGCTGAGAGGAAGAAAATCGATTCATTTGAAGTGAGGTGCTGGGGAAGATTGCTTGGATTGCTCAGAAGACAAATAATGAGTCCTACAGCAAATCAAGCCTTAACTCTCACTAGAAAACAGGACAACTAAACTGAGGACAAATTATGAGATGATGTGACTCATTTGAAAAGATGATAATGCTTGGTAAAGTAGAAGGCAGTAGGAGGGGGAGAGCATTCTGCAAGTGGATTGACTTGACAGCAAAAAAAAACAAAAAACAATAAGAAGTCCAAAAAGTCTGGTGGGTCAAATGTTTCTCATTCTTGGTCTAGATAGCAACTTGATTCTATATCCTTCCTCTCCATTCTGCACATATCCTTTAAAGAAATATAAAATACACTTCAAAATATATCTATATGGAATATTTTCAAAGAGGAAGATGATTGTTATATCCTGCCTACAAAATTACCATTTCTGTGGAACCTGAAGATACCGATGTGTTCAGAATGAGTTAAGCATGATTGAATTATGCACTATTAAGTCTTCATGTTCAGTGATTTTATCATTTGTGAATTGATTCCTGGTATGCTAATGAAGACCTATGTATAGTTTTCTTGATTAACTTATGGCTTAGAACTTGTTACTTTGAGTACTAAACAAGATTTAAGGGTGGCTTTTTGTGCATGTTTTTGAGGTGTTGCATTTGATACCTCAATTATTCATCCTAGGAATTAATGTACAATTAGCATGAATTCCTGCTACCATAGAAATAAATGGCTATGTAAATTTGGATGCCGTTCCTGGAACAGTTTAGAATAATAAAAAGTCTGGCATTAATGTCTTTGCATTGGCTATAGTTTAGGTTTTTAAGAAATTATATTATGGTGAGAAAACTGAACTCGAAGGTTTTCTTTTCCCTCTGTTCCATTGTTTGGTAATATTTCAAATATTCAGCAATCAGTCAAATTCTATAGAATTATTTCTTTTCATTTGTATAAATTAGGTACATGCCAGATTGCTGCAGTGACTTTGGATCTGTTATGTCAGTCTCCTCCATCGCCACACCCTCCAGATCTGTTGGATTACAACTGCCATCATCTCACCCAGTAATTTGGCTGTGATGATTGGGGATGATAAGATATGTAGTCCAACAGATCTGGAGGCTGCAGGGTGGGGGAAGAGTTTGCTGCATTGGAGTTGAGGCCCCTGATCAGCTTTTCTACATGGCTGTGGGTGGGAAAGCATCTTCAAGCCTTCTCTCACACACGTTAATTTTGTGGAATTAAAGGTAAAGAAACAGTGACCTGTGTTAGACAGATGAAATGAATGGATAACATTCTGACTTTTATAACCTGCAATCTTGAACTCTCCTCAAAATTTTAGAATCTTACTGTTTCATGGACTAAGGAGGCTATCTTCTTCAGACAGTCATCTTCTACCTGTACATGGTGACCAGAATCAGGAAGGCTGTGAGGAGGCAATGTTAAAGTCAATGCATCCATCTCTGCCACCTTCCTTGAATCCAGCAGAGCTTATGTATGAGGACAACAAAGTCTATGAAGGGTAACAGGCCTGAAAGAAGCACTAATGTTGACTGGACACACCAGTTGCATGAGAATTCATTGACTGGTTCACATATATCAGAATTTCTGAACCATATTAACCATTTTACCAAGCCACACTTAGTCCACTTAGGTTTAAACCTTCCTACACAGATTCTTCCCCTCCTTTAAGTTCCCTCTTATGGGGATGCAAGGGATTGAAACGAAAAAAATGCCTGTAGAGGAGACTGTTTAAGGCTTCCCTATTCCTGCTTACTTTCAAGTAAGAAGATACTGTAAGGCTCAACTGCACACTATTTACATTTAACTATGGCCATTTCTTCACTACACTGTTATAATGCTTTTATCCCATTTTCAACATCCTATGGAATCCTGGGGTTTGTAGTTTAGGGAGGGGCATTTGGAATTCTCAGCCAGAGAGCTCTTGGGCCTCAGGAAACGACAAAGCCCAGAATTCCACAGGAGGTTGAAAGTGGAATAATAGCACTATAACAGTGTAGTGCGGAAATGGCCTATGTTAATTTAACATAGCCACTTAACATAGCGTGTTGTTTAACCATAAGAGATCTGCTCCATTTAGCTTCTCCTCTCCTTGAATTGTTTCCATTCCAATCGGTCATAACAACTACTGTGTAGTAACCTTACCTCTTTTTTTTTTTTTTTTTTGCTTTGCAAATATTTCCTTTGATTTCTTCTTTACTCTTCATCTCTTTTCCCTTCACCACTACTAAACTTTGTCTCATGATGTCATCATGGAAGGATGCAGATCCTCAACAGGGTGCAGTTTCTTTGAGACCGTTGGAGCAAAAGTGGGTAGGGGAGGATTTTACAAGTGAAAATTGGACAACCTGCCTTGTGTGAATAAAACTGTTCAGTATTAGCAAATAGCCACTGTTGGCTAGCCTATTCATTGGAAGGTACCAAGTCAACAGTTTTTATCTACTATCTGTAATTAGGTTTTGAAATTTTTATGTATGATAGGATGTCCATTTTGTGTGGCTGATTGTCAACAAAACTATTTGTAAGTGGCCTGCAGAAGAATAAAATAACTTAAAATATATAATATTCTTTTCTTTTACCTCTTTGAGTAAAGTTGTATGACAACTTTTATAATCGTATCTGATCAAATATTTACAGTTTATTGGAGAACTTCTGCTTCACATCTCCACGTCTGTTTCATTGTGGATTGTGTGATTAGCCGACAAGGAAAAGGCAGTCCTTATATGAACCTGACTTCTCTTAGCAGAGAAAGTAGAAACAGAATGGAAGCAAAGAAGGCGATGGAATCTGTAAGAAGTGTAGGGTGAACATTTGGCAGCCGAGTCCATGAAACTCAACAAGTTAATGTCAAATACACAACATGTTTTCCCCCCTTATGTTACACTCTTGAAATCATTTCAGAACCACAAATCGTTGTTGTTGATCTTCAGTTTGTTGTCCATATATTGCTGTACATGTTTCATCCTGCAGAATTCGTTTCTTTCTTCCAGAAGCATGCATTGCTCTATAAACAAATTATTGAGCTATAGGCATACCCTCCAACATTTCACAGATGAAAATTGGGATGCATATTATCAAGCAACATCAAAGTGTGGTATAGATGGCAAAATTACTTAATGAGAAAGAACACACAAGCTAGGAGAGACTGTGGCAGTTTGCTTTTTCCTGAGTTTACTGGGAAGGGCAAGATCCCATCCTATTTCCTCCCTTCTGCTGAACGAAAACTACAAGTGCAAACTTCTTTTGGACTTTCAGCTCACTTTGCTGCAATTGAAGTAAGCCAAGGACAAGGGAGGACAAGAGAGAAAACAGGACATTTGAAAAGCAATTTAAAATGTGGGATGACAGAGAACTAATCAGGAGTGCCTGTGCCAAATCAGGACAATTGGGAGAGTTTGCATATGTATGCAGAGATGTGGCTGCAAGGGCCTTCATTTTCATACACAAGAGAAATTAGACATCCATACTAAACTGGAATAGTCTGATATGTTCTTTCATTAATGCTTTATTTCTTAATTTTCTCAGCATTAAGCAGCAACATCACAGCTACAGAATACAAGTAGGTCATTTGAAGCCACCTGTAAAAACTCCTTTTTACACTTCAGCTTGTGTGATTTGTATTGTGTGTGTGAATGCATGTTGTAACAAAACAATTTGTCATTCCTGTCACTTGCTGTAGGATGTATTTTTAGCTCTTTGGGAGCAGAATTGCTTGGGTCTGGTTTGAGTATAACTTCCATCTCAGTCCTACTTTGGCCTTGTTGCACTCTTCAAGGGGTTAAGTTCTGGCTTGCCAATGTGGGCTATTTGATATGAAAACCATCATTGTTTGATATGTCAAATAAAACATTTGTCAATCAAGAATCTTTAAGCACTGGGCTATGTGACATTTACTCTTTTATACACCGACAAAGTCCCTGGTGGCTTGCCTTTTTTCCTCTCATTTAAATAGTAGTAGGAGAACAAATCATACTTCAGGGCAAGTTGATAACTGCCAGTCACGATTCCTGCCTTGTTTACTATAATGAGGAGGGTAATAAATGCATCTGACCATTTTAGCTGGCATTTGCATAGATGAATGATTTGTCCAGTCAGTTGCTCTCTTGTGATTTGGGCCTTTTTGTCAGCACAAAGAGCATTCAGTCTCCCTGGAATTTGCAGCCGCCAAGCTTTCATTAGTAAACATCCTTTACCATGAATGATTCAAATAATTACCCCTGAAATAATAAACTGTTTCACAAAAAACATTTTATTTGATGGCTTCAAAACATCAACTTTTCTGAATTGTTGACATTCAAATAAGCCAGAAAGCTTTATTGTTCAGTCACAATGATCTGCTTGTAAAAAGATGGTCATTGTTTTACCACCAGTAGACCTTTCAACTTGGCCCATTATTAAATGGGGTCTTTTGGTCCAGCAGCCAAGCATTCCGGGTAAGCTGAGGGCATGCGTCAGATGGAGATGCAGGAAATGGAAGACATGGGCTGCAAACAGATTTTCATGCAATTTATGTCTGATGCTGCAAGCACCAAAAATAATAATAATAATAATAATGCTTGACTAATTAGCAGCAGCCACAGCTTTTTGTCTGTTGACACCTACTATGGTAATAGAATTGGATCCTTTGTTTACACTGAGTTACCACTTGTGTATGCTCCCTTGTGTAATGATATTCAATGAGTATAATTAGATGCCTTTGATATAGTTTGCTTGAACTCAGACAAAGGAACAAGCAACAATTATACCTTGTTATAATCTGCACTAGTGTAAGGCATTACACTGAAAGAAGTGTGTTAGCAACTCCTCTTCCCATCTTTTTAGTGTCTATTCTAATTTTTATTAAGCTGAAGCTTCTTTAGGTACAGAAAGTATTTGTGAACTTCACTAACCCTTTTTATTGTGTGTTGATGTAAGTGTGTGAAAATACCTGTAATGTACCAGAAGGACTGCTTAATTGGGACTAAACAGGGTGGTGTTAAAAAGCCTTCCACATCTGGAAGGAAAAACATTAAGAAAAGGAAGAAAGAGGATTTCTCTTTGCCATACAGTAACTGTGATAATGTACAGAAGGTGCTTCCAGATGGCTGACTCTTTTCACTCTCAGTCAAAATTAAGTTGCATAGCTTTCCCATTTTTCCCTTTTTAACAGGATTTGGGGGGTGGGGGTGGGGAAGTGGGAATATGCATATGGATTACAAATGGAAGACAATGAGGCCTACAAAACCCCATAAAATTCCTAGAGCTGGATAGATGATAGCATGAAGAAGGCAGCATCAACAAGCACTCGTGAGAAGAGGACCAGGAAGACCTAGGCCCTTTCCACACCATCTTCCTATCCTGCCATGGGGACAGGAGAAGGATGGGACCACAATGACACTTCTGCATGAAGTTGTCATGGTCCCATCCTTCTCTCGTCCTCAGGTGGCGCAATCATAGATTAGATCATTGATGGGTTTTCCTGGCAATGAGCTGCGATCACACCACCGAGCACAGCCTATGAAGGTATCTGGCTGTGCTTTGTAAGAAAGAGGTGTGGCCATGGCGCTTCCTTCACCAGAGACCTTCCTTCACCACCGTTGTGTTCCCCTCCCAGCAGAGCCGATGTCAGATCCCCACTGGACATCTGCATGAAAAGGTAGGGTACAGATAGGACCCTAGGTCCAGATGGATGACTGCTGCCCACATTTATTCACAAACAGCACCAAGACCACAACAAGCACAATGAAGAGCCACCCATTAGCTGACAGTGAGAGGCCCTTCACATAACTCACCCACCATAGTAGAGCCTTCGAGGTCTGATCAGAGTAAAATAAAGACTTGGAAGCAGAGTCACTGTGCAGCACCGGCACATGTTAAGTCCATTGTGCTTATCAAGCTGGAAAGCTGAGATTGAAAATGAAGAAGAGGAAAAATAGAAAACAGCATTGATGAGAAGGGTTAAGTCCATACCCTCCAACTATTCTGGTTTGGCAGAGACAGTCCCAGTTACATACTTTTATTATTCCACTTTTTCAGATGTTTTTAAAACATCTCTCTCTTCCTCCCAATTTCCCATTTGTCACCAGCTTACTTAAACTGCTGTAAACTGAGGTCAAAGTTCCCCAGTGGTTTGTACTGAATTAACTCAGCAAGAGGGAAAGGAGAGGGGGGAGGAATCTTGCCCTTCCCAAAAGGTTCAGGCAAAGCAAACTGCTGCTTCTCCTAGCTTGTATGTTCTTCCTCGTTAATAACTTTTCCTATTTCTTTTTTAAACTGCAATAGATTTTTATTATAAACTTTTCAATAGAAACAAAAAAGAAAACAAAGGAAAAAAGAGAACAGAACAAACAAAAAGAAAGAAAAAAATTAACATTGACTTCTGTCTTTCTTAACAATGGTTATACATTTTACTATACATTTTACTATAATGGAGTGTACCAAAAAAATTCAGAAGAAAATCAGCCCTGTGTTTTGAAGATTATAGCAAAGCCTTTGATTTTATAGCCCATGAAAAACTACGGATCCCTCTTAAAGAAATGAGTGTGTCACAACATTTGATTGTCCTGATGGCAGAGCTTGGAGCGTGCAGAGGGGGGGCGGGAAGGGGGCAGGGCTATGGTGCGTGTGGGGCATGGCCGCTGGGTGGGGGGGGCATGGCCTGGGTGGGGGGCATGGCCAGGGTGCACAGGGGCATGGTTACAGGCCAGGATACCCCAAAAACATTGCCACCCGGGCAAACTGCCTCCATTGCCCCCTCCCCCACGGGACTGCCTGATGCTTAACTTTTACTCAGGACAAAAGGCTACCATTAGGGCAGAACATGAAGAAACACAATGGCAAGAGAATCAGGCAAGGCTGAATTTTATCACCCCCTCTGTTTAACCTGTATGCTTAATATATCATCAATAAACAAGATTAGACTTGGAGGAAAGAGGTGTGAAAACTGGAGGAAGGAACATTAACAGTTTAAGATAAGCAGATGACACCATGCTACTAGCAGAAAACAGCAAAGACTTGGAATGATTCAAGGCAGAAAATGCAAAAGCAGGTTTACAGTTGAAGAGTAGGAAAACAAAAATAATGAACACAGATGATTTACATAACGTTAAAGTAGACAATGAAGACATTGAAATAGTTCAAGATTTTCCATATCTTGGCTCAGTCATTAATCAGAACAGAGACTGCAGTCAAGAAATCAGAAGACAGAGGCCCTTTTCGCATGGCATTTTCCATGCAAAAAGGTGCCTGGAGTGTCGCGCGATTGCGAGGAGCGACCTGCATGATGCACTCACAATCGTGCGACGCTCCGGGAGCTGGCAGGCGCTGATCGCACACTTTTTCATTTTCGGCTAGAAGTCGAAAATGGTGCGCGATCGCACATTGCTCCCAGGCCCCATGCACACTTACCTGGCGTGCGGAGCCTCCAGAGCTGCGCCAGTCGCGCTTCCTGCCCCAGCGCAGCCTGGGAAACTCCCAGACTGTGCTGCAGAAGGAGGAGGGAGGCTCTCACGTGAGCAGGCAGCTCATGCAGAGCCGAAGGACCCCGGACACAAGAGCCTCTCTCCAGAGGCTGCTCGCACGATCCCTGCACCCCAGCACCAGAAGAAGGTAAGGTGCGGAAAGGGCCTAGGACTTGGAAGGGCAGCTATGAAAGAACTAGACAAGATCCTAAAAGAGCGTATCATTGCATGCTAAAGTTGTCTATGCTGTCATATTTCCAGTTTCTATGTATGGTAGTGAAAGCTGGAGAAAGCTGAAAGGAAGAAAATCAGATTGTTGTATTTCGGCCATATCATGAGACATGACTCGCTAGAAAAGACAATAAAGATTGGAAAGGTAGAAGACAGCAGGAACAGAGGAAGACCAGATTGCAGCTGCATAGAATCAATTACGGAAGTCATGGCCCTGAGCCTGCAAAACCTGAGCAGAGCTGATGAGGATAGAATGACTTGGAGGTCTCACATTAATAGAGTTGCCATAAGTTGAAGTCAACTGGATGAAGGTTAACAACAATTTTGCTTGTGTTCTGGTCACAAGAGGGAACTACAAGGACACAGCAATCTACCAATGAATGATAAGCTAGAACAGCTCAGCTTATAGTTCTTTTCTCCCTATAAAAGATTTCCTACCAAGTTTCCTTCTCAGCTTATGCAAGCAATAAAATAAGAACCCTGCTCGATCACACCAAAAGCCTAGCTTGGGCGTGGGAATCATGCAGTCCTCCAGAGAATGTTCAACTGCAGCTTCAAGCACTTCTGACCATTGGCTGTGGTGACTGGGGCTACTGAGATGTGCTTTCCAACAGTGGCTACTGATTTGGCAAAACCATTATCCTCTTTCCTTCAGTGCCCAAATTGATACCTCTGGTAAGTCCAAAAGCAGGACCATACAAACAATAGTTCTCTACTCTTCTTGACCATCCCCCAGCACCTGGTATTCAAGAGTAAACTGCTTCTGATCCTGGAGGCATTATGTAGTGTGTAGTAGCCTTAGAAAGAAGAACCAGTGTGCTGAAGTGGTTTTAATGCTAGATTACGACCCTAAAGACCAGGGTTTGTATCTCTGTGCACCCATTAAAACTCATTGGATGACCTTGGGCAAGTCACACACTCTGAGCCTTGGAGGAAGGCAAAGGCAACCCCCCCAGCAGAACCTTGCCAAGAAAACCCTATGATAGGTTTGCCATAAGTCAGAAATGACTTGAAGACACAATAACTCTTGCTAGCCTGATCCCAAAGTTTACAATAAAGTAGCTATCCAAATCTTGTTCCTTGTAATTTTTTAACAATGAGTGTAGAATTATTTTATTATTTAAGATGTTGAGGGATAATATCACTCCTTTCGTGATTTAACATTTGTGAACTTTGCAAACTTGGGATGGGTTCATTATTGTAGCCATTTGACTTACCTTCGCTCTGTGTGCAATGTGCTTGTTGCCAGAACAGTAGAATGTGACACCTGTTCTAGTTACATACCATTTGGATTTCTGTAACGTGTTCTATGTGCAGCTGCCTTTGAAGAGTTTTCGTACACTTAAGTTGATACAAAGAGCTGTAGTACAGTGTTAGCTGGGGCTGGTTACAGGGATCATACAACAGCTCCACTGACTACCAGTTTGTTTCTGGGCATAACTCAAAATCCTGGTTATGATCTATAAAGCCCTATACATCTTTTGTCCACTCTATCTGACCGACCATATCTCCCAATATAAGCCTGTCTGGACCATGACATCCATAAGGGAGGCCCTACTATTGGTTTCACCACCTTTATAAGTATGACTGGTGGAACATGAGAGAAGGACTTCTCAGTGGCTGCCCCTACACTTTGGAACTCCTTCCCTAGGGAGGCAAGTATGGCTCCTTCTTGCTGTCCTTCCATCAGCAGGCCAAAGGTTTTTTATTCAGGCAGGCTCTTAGGATTGAAAAAGGGTTGTTAAGTGCTGTCTTGTTTTAAATTGTCTTGTTTATTGGTTTGAAAGTCTTTCAGAGTGTATGGTTTTAATATGGGTCTTAGGCCCTTTCCGCACGTGGGGAAGGAACTGGGCGAAAACGGGACTCACCGGATTTCTTCGGCGTCCAGTTGAGTCCGTCGGGACGAGGAGCAGTGCGAGCTCATCGCTCCACACTGCTTCAGCGTCCAAAATGGCAGCTTCCAGTTGGTGGAGGCTCTCCACCAACCTGAGAAGCTTGCCAGCCTAAAGCCCACCCCTGGCAGATCTGCAGGCACACACTAGTGTGCGCCTGCAAATCTGCACTGGAGTGCAGCAACGGAGCGACACGGAGTCGCACACTCCATGCTTTTTAAAAACCTCTTAAAAGAGGTTTTTAAAAAGCACGCTGTGCGACCAGTTCCGGTCGCTCCGAACCGGAGTGAGGTGCAGAACTATGAAAAGTAGTCCACCCCAGTCCACTCCACAGTGCAGAAGACCTCCATCAGAGGTCGCTCTGCACCGTTTTAATAGCCCGGTGTGGAAAGGGCCTTAGTTTAATTCTGTTTTAATGTGGCTTTTTGTATGTTTTTTGTAACCCTTTTAATGTTACCTTAAGATTCAGTCTTGGGGGGAAAGGCGATATATATAAGATAAGGAAGAAGAAGAAGAAGAAGAAGAAGAAGAAGAAGAAGAAGAAGAAGAAGAAGAAGAAGAAGAAGAAGAAGAAGAAGGCTTTAAATAAGAGTTTTCCTGTTGAGATGCCCCCTCCCTCCTCTTTTGCACTCATAACGTTAGCCATCTGAATGTTGAATGGAATGTTTTTGTGTTACTATGCAGATCATTTGTCAATATCATCATTGCTACCTACATGGAGGAAGAAGATTTGGTGAACTTGCTTTCTTTTGAGTAATCCAGCCCCTTTTCTTTCCGAGATACATAAACTTCATTTTTCTGCTGTATTCCTTCTTCTTGTTTCTTCTCAGTGCACTAGACATACAGAATTAGTTTGGGAAGCTATGTTGATGTGCCTTTTCTATGTAGTGACTTATTTTTGAGTAAAATATACATCATTGCAAAAAATTTCTTCTTGATTTTATGTTGGGGGGAGAATTCTGCACTTTTATGCTATCATGAACTCTCTGAGCTACTAGTTCTTCTGAAGAACAGGGCTGTATTTTTGAGTAGTAGCTTTCTGAGTTGAAAAAAATATTTCTCTGGATTTTTCTTGCTGTCAGTGGTGGTAGGGAGAATATGAGCAATCTTGTCATGCTATTCTCTTATTAATTCTGTTAATCTTTTTTTTAAAAAAAAAAAAGCTGTATTAGGATGTGTAATTTATTTTTAATATTGTGAGACCAAAAGTAACTACTTACCTTGAGAAAATATTACATTTGAAAATTGAAAGTGACAGTGAATGGCTAAATTTTATGAGCCTTGAAATATGTCCTAAGTACAATGCTAATTGAATCAATTGTTTATATAGGTAGGCCAACACCTGTATAAATCCCATTGATTCAGTGGGTCATAGTAATTGTATAGCGATAGGCTATATAATTATATAATAATTTGTCCAAGCTTTGGATTTAGGTCAGCACAATAGCTTGGGGGGAAAGGATTCAATGCCACTAGCCCTTGTGTCACATTCCTGGTTAAAGTGTCGCACTTCTTTTCCCCAGATGTGTTTTTAGAAGGCAAATATTAACCACAGAGTTTCTGCTGTACTGTGCAAGATGAGGGAGCCATACAAAGCAGACACAGGAGACATGAAAACCAAACCCTGTGAAGCAGAAGCAGGCCGCTAGTAGATTTTCAGGTGTTGCTGGACTGGAACTCTCATTATCCTTCACAATTGCCTGTGCTATCTTGGGATAATAGAAGTTGTAGACCAAAAAATGTATGGAGGAATACAATTACCCACGCTCTTTAGTAAAGGCTGAGAAACTGTGCCATCAACATGTGTTTCCTGCAGTTACCCACTGTCAAAGGAATAAAATTCATTCTAATATTTTATCTATAAATCTCTCTCCACTTTAAAAAAAACCTTTTCTTTTCTAACTCTTAATCAGTGCCAGCTCTATTTTTCATTTAATTCTTTGGCTTGTCAAGCCCAACATCAAGAGGAGATGAAAAAAAGAATCCCATTAATAGTTCAGATTTGACAGATATATATTTTAAATGTCTCATCCAATTTGGTGTTTATGAAATTATGTGACAAACAGAACTGGCTGCATCTCTTTGTTCTCAGACAATACAATCAGGACAGTGTGACTCAAAATAGGCATGGTTTTTGCATGAGCGTAATCAGGGTCACTTTGTCAACACAAGTAGGACTTCAGGAATAAAGGCCAGGAAGTAAGCAATGTGACTTTACACAATCAGTGCAGAAAATGTATCATAGGGGGCTAGCAGTGGTACTTAGGAAACTGATGCTTTCATTTATGAGCTTCGCTGAAGAGACTAAGGCCCTTTCCGCACCACCCTCCCAACCCTCCACAGGGACGGGAGAAGGATGGGACTGCGATGACACTTCTGCTTGATGTCATTGTGGTCCTGTCTTTCTCCCATCCCCAGGCAGTGCAATCACAGAGTAAATCATTGATGGGTTTTCTCTGTCAATGATCCGCAATCACACCACCATCCCAGATTTACCTGGTCTGTGGAAGGCCCAAAAGCTCAATGGCTAAGCTTCCTGCCCCAGCGTAGCCTGGGAAAGTACCCAGCTGTGCTGAGGAAGAAGAGGCAGGGCCATAGCGCTTCCTTCATCACAGAGGCAGCCAGTGCAGAGGGGAACACTCCTGTCACGGCCAGATCCCCACCAGACGCTGCAGGGAAAAGGTAGGGTATAGAAAGAGACTCATTGTCATAATACACATGAGCCAGAAAGAATGGAGGAGTTTGGGCTACATGAGTTTAGAGGTCACCATAGATGCAAAAAGAGCCAGGGCCAATTGTACGATACTGCTACTGCCCACATCCTACCCCAGCGCTCATCCATAACAAAGGCAAGTACTGTATATTGTGGCCTAAATCCAGTTGTTAGTGCCAACTAGAGTAGAGGCATTGACTTAGTGGAGCTGGTGCAAATGTGATTTACCATGTTTAGTAAATGCAAAAATTAACACAATCTGGAAAGACACTAGAGCTTGTTGGTGGTAAGACTGAAATTCTATTATCAATAGTTGTTAATTATTGTTGTACCTTTGTATATTTTTCATCTTCATATCCTCTTTTACATTTTCTTTGAAATACTTTTGTATATTTTTAATGTATTGATCATGGCCTCTGGCTAAACTCACTGAACTGAACAGTATTACTAAGTCCCTATTCACTCAATGGATTTATTCCAATTGGGACTAATGCAAGGGTGAAAAATCACTTCTGCTTCCCCCTCCATATATTGTTGGACTCCTAGCATTTTTCAGGGGGCTGTGGAGTCAGTAAGCCAAAGCTTCAACTTTGATTCCACTGTTTGACTGACTTCAGCTCCTTCATACATGGCGATGTATATTAATTAGTAGTACATTTACTGTAGTAAAATGGTAGTGCAAGGCATTTCATCACCACTACATGAATAGTCAGCCTACTTAGATTGATAGAACATAAAATATATTTATTTGATTAAAATTTCTGAACAAGAGAACTATGACAGTAAATGTGCAGCAAACTAGGCATTTAATACATTTTTATAATGGTAAAATGTAAGTATAAAACAATATATTTACCATATATTGTTACAATTCTAAAGTTTTGTTTTGGAGCTGAAGTTGCATTCAGCACATTTTGACTGATTCTGACTCCATAACTCGACTCAAGTGCCCTAATTTATTACCTTTGGCCACAATATGCTGGTGAGTGCTGCTGTGACTCACAGTCTAATTTCTTCTTCAGGGTCACATGATTCTCCCCCTGAACTCTTGGATTAGGTGTCTGTTTCATGCATAGCAAAGGAAAGTAGCCTTCTGCACAGCCAGTCACTAAGGCCATCTAGGCGCAAGCGAAAGGATGCCTCTGTTTCGAGCATGAGGATGATCTCCCCAGAGAAAGTCAATGTACGAAGTGGACAAAGCTAGAGGAAGCCATGTAGGGAGACTTATGCTAGAGATGCTGGCATCACAACATGAATCTTGTACACATTCCAATGGCTGGATAATCGGTAGTGCCGAAGCTTGGTGAGTTCTGCAACAAAACCATGCACTTGGTGCTGAGGCAAAGTTGGTGAATCTGTACTTTTCTCATTACTTCCTCACTTCCAGCCCATAAGCCTTGTCCATGTAAAATAACCCAAGTAACAACTGTCTTACACAGGTACAATGCAGAACATCATTTTCCCCAAAGGGCTATTCTGCCTTGAAATGTGAACATATCAGTTTATTTGAGCTTTGAATGCAAACTGGTTATAATTTATCTCCACTTTAAACATAGTTTTGAGTTTTTGCTGCTGAGCCTGGAAAAGAGACATAGATATCTTGCTACACTTAAACCTTCTCTGGATTATGTTTGCCAGAGAAAGCGAATCTAATGAACCCTTTAAGTGGAATTAAGCCATGCAAGAAGTCAATTGGCGAAAAGAAACAACTGTGCTGTAAACTACAGTGCATTTTATTCGATCTTGGAAGAGTTACTTTTTTGAACTACCACCCCAAGAGTACCTCTTGCCGAGTGAGAGAACCCTGGGTGTTTTTCCCCCAGAAAAGTACCTTTTCCATGCTCCGGCTTGCCTGTAGGTTCTGTTGTTGAGAAAACCTGAAAGATCCTTCTGACGTGGTTTATTGCTGTTATATTTAAATAGTTTCACAGGATTCTCTTGATATCCTACATTGTAAAATCATCCCCCAGTGTTTCTATGCTAGGGCAATCTCTGACATATGAGACTGATTTTAATGTGATCAAGTCTTTGTGGTTTCTGGTGTGTAATAACCTACACACATTCCTCTGAAGTTATCACTGAATTTTTTTACATCTAGTGTCCAATTGTTTAGACATTCAGAATGCGATTCTACATCCTTTCTTGTTTCTGGGTGTTTCCTTTGTCCCAGTAGGAAAAAGAGGAAAATAGGATTTTTCAAAAAGCTAACTAGAACAACAGAGTATTACTCCTACATATTCCAGAGTTTCAGATGCCTCTCATATTTTCATCAATGAAAGCCCTTTTGGTTATTTTTCATTATGGAAAAAAATGCTTTTGAGAATTTTAAGTCCACAAAGAGAGTACTGATAACAGTTCCCGTGCTGGACAAAGAATAAAATAAGTATTTAGTGAGACCACTGTGCAAAATATCCAAAAACAGTATTCATGTATATTGAAGGAACTGATATCATCACTTTTGTTACCCATATGAAAGATCATTTATTTGTTGAATGACACAACATGGCTTGTGTTCAGTTATAATTCTTCCTCAATAAAAATATATTTGAGATATAGGATAGGTTGCACTTTCCATGAGATTCTTGAAAACTACATGGTTATATGCAGTGTGCAAAGGGGGGTGGAGAGGAAGTGAGTTGGCTTTGAAGGAAGTGGAACACTTCAAAGTGGGAGAGAAAGGAAAGTAGGATGGTTAGAACACTATTACATCATGAAGAATAAAAGTGGACTAGTATCGTATCCCACTATAGGAGCACTAGTGGCATGATCCTAGAAAATGATTGCAGAATAAACTGTATTATTAACAGCCATTGCTATTTCATTGTGGTTCACGGCACCTACCAGAAATTAATAGCCTCTGTTATTTGGGGGATAACATATCTTTACATGCCCTCCAACATTTCACAGATGAAAACTTGGAAATGTGTGGCAAATCAACACCTGAGTGTGGTCAAAATGGCAAAAGTTATTAATGAGGAAAAAAACAGACGCCAGGAGAGGCTGCATCTGTTTGCTTTTGCCTGAACCTACAGGGAAGGTCAAAACTCTACCTATCCTCTCTTCTCCCCCTTGCAGAGGTAATTCAGTACAGACTACTTTTGCATTTTGAACTGGGTTTGGGACAACTGAGGACAACTGAGGACAAAGGGAGAAAGTGGGAGGAGGAGAGAGAAACTGGAATGTTTTAAAAGCCTTTGAAAAAAATAGGGTATCAGAGGATTAATTGGGACTGTCCCTACTAAATTGGGACAGTTGAAGGGTATGTCTTTAGAAAGACTTTCTTGCTCAAAATGTAAAGAAAGAAAACTTGTCAAGGGATTTAGCTCAATAGCAGAGTAGATGCTTTATATGCATAAGATCCTATGATCAATCCCTGGCAGTGCCAATTGGGAAAAGAATCATAGCAAGAGACATGAAAGAGCAGGTCTTAGAAAAGTTCATCTTTGGACAGCAGCTCTTTGGACAGCAAATCCTAGTACCTACCCTCCAACCATCAAGGTCAATGGGCTAACTGGGTAACTGAGTTGTCTTAATTTTTCAAAGCTCTGTGAAAGTCCTTTGACTGAAGTTCAAATTAAAAATGTATCAGATATTTATAAAAAGTGATTCCCTAAGAGGCGAAGACCGTCTGTTTATCATAGCTTATGCTTTTTCTCTTGCATTTAGAAAGATTGGTTCTTTTGTGATTGGTCACTGGAGAGTAAACAAGGACTTAATTTGTAAGTCTGATTGCTCAGGTAGACATCTCTGATGAAATCCCATTGTGGATGATTGGTTTATTGAATGGATTGTACATTCATGTACTTTGACACCAAGATCCTGGAGAGTTGCTTCCAATCAGAGTAGACAGCATGTGGCTAGATGGGCAGCAAGTAGGAGCAGGCATAAGGGAGCTTTCGTTTTGGGAATGATCATAGAATAGTGGAACAAGAGTGGTGTAGTGGCTTGAACTTTGGTCTATGACCCTGGAGACCAGGGTTCAATTCCCTGCTTGGACATGGAAACCCACTGGGTGACCTTGGGTGCATCTCCCACTCTTAGTACCAGAAAACCCTGTGATAGGTTCACCTTGGGGTCTTCATAAGTCAGAAACAACTTGAAGGCACACGGCAATAACACCAAAAACAATGATGCTTAGTAGCCAGCCTAAATGCCCTAAAGGTACCAGATCCCATTTGATTTTGGAAGCTAAGCAGTATGAGCCCTGGTTATACTTGGATGGAAAACCACTGATTAATACCAGGTGCTATAGGCTATATTTCAGAGGAAGGAACTGGCAAAACCACCTCTCAGTGTTCCTTGCCTAAGAAAACCCTATATAATTCCTGGGCTCACCATAAACTGACAGTTGATTTGAAGGGACATAACACAGAGATAGATTGCATGCAAAAGATGCAAAGTTCAATCTCTGGCATCTGCATGAAAAAAGGAATGGATTGCAGGTGATGTGAAAGCTCTCTGCCTGAGACCATGGAGAGCCACTGCCAGTCAGAGCACATACTACTGGGATAAACAGGCAAACACAGTCCCTGAGAAAGAAAATAGATTTCCACTGTATTTCTGCCAGAAGCACACATTTGTGTCTAAGGCAACTGATCTCTACCCTGTTCTGCTTTCAAAGAGGAATACATAAAACTAACTAGTCACAGAACAAAACCACCTCATGTTGGCTGCAGCAGTGCACTTTCAGATTTTCTGTGAAGGCAATCACCTAGAGATCAGCCACTAGTAATTCCTAATTAATGTTCTGCACTATACCCCCCTCCTTGCATTGCTGGTTACCAACATGAATGACTTTTAAGTATGGTAGTATAGTGATGCTAGCAATTCTTATCAATCCACTTTGGAGAAGGTTATCGGCTAACCCCCTCACCCTGCCATCTTTTTCTCAAAGCGTTGGAGGAGAGGACCCAACCACCATCCAGTTGCTGAGCATGGGGCCCAACTGCTGTGGGTACTGAGATGAAACAAAGATGGAGTATTCCAGTTCTTTTTCATTCAAATCATAAGCAAAATCATTAACGCCAGCCCAGGCAACACTGAGTAAATTTCGTAGTTTCTAAATAAAGAAAAATTATAAGGGCACAAACATCTGCATTGCTTTTTTTTTAACCCAAACGAAATACCACTTTCTGCTTTTGACTGAGGATCTTCTTACCACTCAGCATTGCAGGAAAAACACTTAGTACTTTGTAAAGTCAAAAGCTCTCACGGCCGGAATCCATAGGTTGTTGTGGGTTTTCCGGGCTTTGAGGCCGTGTTCTATTAGTATTTTCTCCTGACATTTCGCTTGCATCTGTGGCTGGCATCTTCAGAGGATCATGAAGATCCTCTGAAGATGCCAGCCACAGATGCAGGTGAAACGTCAGGAGAAAATATTAATAGAACATGGCCTCAAAGCCCAGAAAACTCACAACAACTTAGTATTTTGTTCATCCCATATTACATTTTTTGGACATCAGTACCTGTGGAATACCACTGCTCATGTGTCATTAAACTGCAACCTGGCATATAGTGATAAATGTATTCAACTACCTTGATTTCTTTCCTTGGATCTAACATTTACTCAAGGTGAAATCCATCCTTAAGTAGACAACCAACATAAGCCATACACTATGGCTTTATTAATTTATGTTTCACTTAAGACAATTTATTGCCTTGTAGATATGCAGCTCAATTCTGCCACATTATGTTAAACTCCACTTATTTGTTTCAAGAGCTTCTAACTGGATTTTGGATTTTGAATGCATCTTTATTTAGCATGTTGTCTCAAAAGCTAGGAAAGAAAGTGTCCTGCTTGCATGTAAATTGAATGCTCTATGACTTAAAAGTCTGTCTTGCAAATCTTTATAAAAAAATATCTTGATCATGTTTAATGGAATTTCGAAACAGAAACCATTGCCACCTAGTAAATAATCTAATAAATTCACTAGAGAGTTGGGTAAATAACTATGTTGCATCTGTCTCACTTTTTGTTGATAAGCCTCATTCATGTTTATTCGTTTACACTCATTAACTTATGTATAATTTACAGCCCATAATATAAAAATCCTCTGTTGAGTCTAATGCACAGGACACTTTAAAATTCATAGTTAATCAAGTACTATAGTGAGAAGGCACAACATAATATTAATGTAGGAGCATATTCAGACAATCAACCCTATGATCTCACTGTCTGGAGCAGCCATGGAGGCAGGCCAACTTTTTGGCCAGGAACAAAAGCTCACAATTTTTATACAAATGTCCCTTTTGAACCTATCACAACCAAAGTCAATAGGAACAGCATCACCTTGTTCCAAACATCATTATACAGGACTTTATTCTGAGATCAGTGAGCCCAAAGTGTTATAAAGTATCTTGTCAAAGAGTGATGGATGCAATTGAAACAATGCTGGGAGTGAGGATAGCAAGATGTGCATGCCACTTTGTCCTAAATATTACAGAGATATGTTCTAGTATTTATTTTGCTGATCACTTTATTAATTTTTTAAAAACATTTTTATTAAAGTAAAAATCAAATCAAATCAAACATATCAGTATATGTGTCATAGAATCATAGAAATGTAGAGTTGGAAGAGACCACAAGGGCCATCCAGTCCAACCCCCTGCCATGCAGGAAAACCCTCAAAGCACTCCTGACAAGTGGCCATCCAGCCTCCGCTTAAAAACCTCCAAAGAAGGAGACTCCACCATACTCTGTGGCAGCACATTCCACTGTCGGACAGCCCTGACTGTCAGGAAATTCCTCCTGAGGTTCAGGCGGAATCTCCCCTCCTGCAGCTTGCATCCATTGCTCCTTGTCTTGGTCTCAAGAGCAGGAGAAAACAAGCCCACTCCCTCCTCGACATGACACCCCTTCAAATATTTAAACATGGCTATCATGTCCCCTCTCAACCTTCTCTTCTGCAGACTAAACATACCCAGCTCTCTAAGTCTGTCCTCATAGGGCATGGCTTCCAGGCCCCTCACCATTTTGGTTGCCCTCCTCTGGACCTGCTCCAGCTTATCCATATCCTTCTTGAATTGGGGTGCCCAGAACTGGACACAGTATTCAAGATGAGGTCTAACCAATGCAGAATAAAGTGGTACCAATACCTCCCTCGATCTAGACACCATACTCCTATTGATGCAACCAAGAATTGCGTTGGCCTTCTTGGCTGCCGCATCACACTGCTGACTCATGTTCAGCTTGTGGTCTATGAAGACTCCTAACTCCCTTTCACACGTACTGTTAGCCAGCCACGTGTCCCCCATCCTATATTTCTGCATACCATTTTTTCTGCCTAAGTGTAGGACCTTACATTTCTCTCTGTTGAAATTCATTTTGTTAGCCTTGGCCCAGCTCTCCAATCTGTCCAGGTCCTTTTGAATTTTGATCCTGTCATCAGGCGTATTAGCAACCCCTCCCAATTTGGTGTCATCTGCAAATTTGATCAGCGTGCCCTCTATTCCTTCATCCAAGTCATTAATGAAGATGTTGAACAGCACCGGGCCCAGGACAGAACCCTGTGGCATCCCGCTAGTCACTTCTCTCCAGGATGAGAATCTGCCATTGGTGACCACCCTTTGGGTACGGTCAGTCAACCAGTTACAAATCCACCTGACAGTAGCCCTGTCCAGTCCACATCTTACTAGCTTCTTTGCAAGAATGTCATGGGGAACTTTGTCAAAGGCCTTACTGAAATCAAGATATACTATGTCCACAGCATTCCCTTCATCTATCAAGCAAGTAACTCTATCATAAAAAGAGATAAGATTAGTCTGGCATGACCTATTTTTGAGAAATCCATGTCGACTTTTCATAATTACGGCATTGTTTTCTAAGTGATTAGAAACTGACTGTTTGATGATCCGCTCCAGGATCTTTCCAGGTACTGATGTCAGGCTGACTGGGCGATAATTATTTGGGTCCTCTTTTTTTCCCTTCTTGAAGATGGGGACAACATTTGCCCTCCTCCAGTCTTCCGGAACTTCTCCGGTCCGCCAAGAGTTTTCAAAGATTATAGCAAGAGGTTCCGCAATGACCTCTGCTAGTTCTTTTAAAATCCTAGGATGCAATTAATCTGGCCCTGGAGACTTGAATTCATCCAGTGTGGCCAGGTATTCCTGTACTACCTCTCTATCTATTCTGTGCTGCATTTCCCCCACTTCCTCACCTGCTCCCCAACTGCCAGGTTGCGTGTTTTTATCCTTTTGGGAAAAAACTGAGGCGAAGAAGGTGTTGAGGAGTTCTGCCTTTTTTCTTCCTCCTGTTATTAATTCACCATCTTCCTTGCGCAGTGACCCTATCGTCTCCTTCTTTTTCCTTTTGCTGCGGACGTATTTAAAAAAGCCCTTTTTATTGTTTTAATGTCTCTGGTCAGCCTAAGTTCGTTCTGTGCTTTAGCCTTTCTGACCTTCTCCCTACATCTCCTGGCTACTTGCTTATAATCTTCTTTGGTGATTTCCCCCTTCTTCCATTTCCTGTACATGTTTTTCTTAATACTTAGCTCAGCTGAGAGCTCTTTAGTCAACCATTCCGGTTTGTTCAGATGCCTTCCATTTTTCCTCCTTAATGGCACAGTTTTAGCCTGTGCCTTCAGTACCTCCCTTTTAAAGAACTCCCATGCATCCTGAACTCCTTTCTCATTGACTATTCTTGACCATGGGATTTCAGCCAGCAGCTCCTTCAGTTTACAGAAGTCTGCTTTTTTAAAATCTAAGACGAATGCCTGGCTACACTTGCCTTCTCTTCCCCACCGAATGCCAAATTCTAATAGGGCATGGTCACTCTCTCCTAAAGATCCAACCAGTTCTACGTCATTAACAAGGTCTTCCCTGTTGGTCAGGATCAGATCCAGAATATTTGATCCCCTTGTCGCCTCTTCCACCTTCTGGACCATGAAATTGTCTGCAAGACAAGCAAGAAACTTGCTGGACCTTGCCGCCTTTGCAGAGTTTGACTGCCAACATATATCCGGGTAGTTGAAATCTCCCATTATTACTGTATCTCTCCTTTTTGAATGTGCAGTCATTTGGTCTATGAAAGTGCCATCGAGGTCCTCAGTCTGGCTTGGAGGTCTGTAGTAAACCCCCACTATAATATCCCTATTGTTTCTCGCTCCCTTAATTCTTACCCAGATGCTCTCGACCTGGCTTCCGGTGTTCAAGTCATGGATCTCTTCACAAGTGAAAACATCCTTGACATATAAGGCTACTCCTCCTCCTTTCTTATTTGGTCTATTTCTACAAAATAGGCTATACCCCTCTATTCCTACATTCCAATCGTGAGACTCATCCCACCAGGTCTCAGTGATGCCTATCAAATCATATTTATTTTGCTGTACTAGGAGTTCAAATTCATCTTGTTTGTTTCCCATACTCCGTGCATTAGTGTAGAGACACTTAGTCCCCGTGCCCTTCCTGCAAGTCCCATAGCATTGTTTCTACCCCTCCCACGATTGGATGCTATTCCTACTTGGCCAATATCATTTGGGCCTTTTCCCCCTGCACTTGCCGAGTCCTTGTCCTGAATAATCTTGTCTCCCTCCTTTTGCGTTTCCCTAATCTCCTACTTCCATCACACAAAATAGTTTGATGCTTAAATACTTGTTGTCTACCCTTTGAGTAATATACTTGGTACTCATATATCTCTATTAATTCATTAATTCACTTTATTAATAAAAACACAAACCTATATCCCTGATTAAGATATGATCAAGAAATTATAGATTAACAGGGATTTTCAAAACAGATTTATAATCCCAGACCCCTTTAGAGACTCAAAAAAATATTTGTTTGCTTTCATAATTTACAGGTCATCTCAGTTAACGAAGTAGCTGTGTTCCTAGGCATTACTTCTTTAACAGAAAATTTGGTACCAGAGGCAAAAATAACATGGAAAGAATTGGGATAAGGTCATACACCACAAAATAGTTCAACGCATTTCAGCAAACTTTTTATTCATAACGAACAATATCCACACATGAAATTAAGCAACCAAGTCAGGTAAATGTTGCATTACTTAAAACACAGACACTTTGAACCTTTAGAGCAGTGGTTCTCAACCTGTGGGTCCCCAGATGTTTTTGGACTTCAGCTCCCAGAAGCCCTGAGCATTGACCATAGTGGCTGGGGCTTCTGGGAGCTGAAGTCCACAAACATCTGGGGACCCACAGGTTGAGAACCACTGCTTTAGAGACTACTTGAAGCCTTCTTCCAAAACCCATCCAGGAATAATGACTTTTTCTTTCACTGCAACCCAATTTTCTTATGATTTACATTTTGGTGGCCAAACTTAAATGCTTGCTTACTTGCCTGCTTGCCTGCCTGCCTGCTTGCCTGCCTGCCTGCCTGCCTGCCTGCCTGCCTGCCCGCCCGCCCGCCCGCCCGCCCGCCCTCCCTCCCTCCCTCCCTCCCTCCTTCCTTCCTTCCTTCCTTCCTTCCTTCCTTCCTTCCTTCCTTCCTTCCTTCCTTCCTTCCACATGCTGGGAGTAGCTGATGAGGCAGGCGTTGTTTGATCTCCTTTTTTCTGTTTCGCTGCCCATCTATGCTCAGTGAGAAGGCAGCTGCTCTTTAATTTGACTGTTGTAGGCAGGCACACACAGCTACAGTAAAATCAATTAGAAGAGAATCTCATTCTTTCCAAACTCAGGCTTTATTGCAGTGGTTCTCAACCTGTGGGTCCCCAGATGTTTTTGGACTTCAGCTCCCAGAAGCCCTGAGCATTGACTATAGTGGCTGGGGCTTCTGGGAGCTGAAGTCCACAAACATCTGGGGACCCACAGGTTGAGAACCACTGCTTTAGAGACTACTTGAAGCCTTCTTCCAAAACCCATCCAGGAATAATGACTTTTTCTTTCACTGCAACCCAATTTTCTTATGATTTACATTTTGGTGGCCAAACTTAAATGCTTGCTTACTTGCCTGCTTGCCTGCCTGCCTGCCTGCCTGCTTGCCTGCCTGCCTGCCTGCCTGCCTGCCTGCCTGCCTGCCTGCCTGCCTGCCTGCCTTCCCTCCCTCCCTCCCTCCCTCCCTCCCCCCTCCCTCCCTCCCTTCCTTCCTTCCTTCCTTCCTTCCTTCCTTCCTTCCTTCCTTCCACATGCTGGGAGTAGCTGATGAGGCAGGCTTTGTTTGATCTCCTTTTTTCTGTTTCGCTGCCCATCTATGCTCAGTGAGAAGGCAGCTGCTCTTTAATTTGACTGTTGTAGGCAGGCACACACAGCTACAGTAAGATCAATTAGAGGAGAATCTCATTCTTTCCAAGCTCAGGCTTTATTGCAGTGGTTCTCAACCTGTGGGTCCCCAGATGTTTTTGGACTTCAGCTCCCAGAAGCCCTGAGCATTGACCATAGTGGCTGGGGCTTCTGGGAGCTGAAGTCCACAAACATCTGGGGACCCACAGGTTGAGAACCACTGCTTTATTGCATTGTTTACGTTTACTGTAGACAAGTTACTGCAACCTAACAACAAAAGTATTTTTTCAGCCCTGCTTCAATGCCAATGATGCTTTTAAAAAATTGCAACAATACAGATGATGAGGAGGAAAGTTGTGGGGGAATTTCTGGGCAGGTGTGAAAAGACTTTATAAAAAGGAGATTCACTGACAGTGGCTTTGTTAACTGAAGTATGCCTATATAACCCATCCAAGCATTGTACAAACAATGTTTATATTAACATTCTTATTTCTTTCCCTTGGTTTGTTTTTGTACGTCATAGTGACTTACAACACATTAAAAATAATTGAAAAGCACATCATAAAAAACAAACATAGCAGTCAAAGACTGGTTACAGCAGTTACAATGTTCATAAAACAGAGGTCGGTTCATAAAAATCCCTTCAGCCAAGCAAAAGCCTAAATGGTTGCTGACAAAGAATTTGTACTGTGGCCTTCAAAGCATGTTTTTCCTCACAAATGTGATACTTAATAACCAATAGATAGTCAACAGCACTCAACCGTCCAATGAGCTGGCCATGGCCAGCTGTTAAGGCTTTGTTTCCAATTGGGCTCAAGCTAACAGCCACACGCAAACATGCGAAATACTTAAAAAGAAAGGTTCTCAGACACTGTACCTGAGTTATTCTGTATGTAAAGCACACACTGTACCATCAAATCATACTTGGTGGTACGGATCAATAAAAATTATGTTTCTGATTGCTTTTGACAATTCACAAATTCCTTTACTTTGGGTTAGATAGAATTCAGGATTTTAAAAATTCAGAATTTAAAAATTCAGGATTTTAAAAATTCAGATGTGGGGAAAAAACTGCAATTGACAGATTTGTCCCCCCAGAACGAGGGTGTTTAACTCAACCTTAGTTCATTACAAATGTTTAACTAATTTTATGCCTTCACAGAAAACCAGTGTGGTGTTAGTGGTTTGAGTGTTGGACTACGATTCAACACTCAGCCACGGAAACCCAGCGGGTGACGTTCGGCATCTCACACACTCTCAGCCCCGGAAAACCCTGTAACAGGTTCACCTTAGGGTCGCTATAAGTCAGAAACAACTGGAAGGCACACAGTGCTACTAAACATATTTCACCCTCCCAGGCCTTTACACTCTGTGTGCTATTTTTCATGCTTCTGATTTCTTTCCTTAGCATTATTGTTGCAGTGTTGTTGTTGTTTTCAGCTTTTGTTGATACATCTCTTGTTCTGAGTGTCCAGGGAAAGAAACACTATCAGTGTGTTTTACAATAAGGAAATAAGTAGCAGTTATACTCTGAAAAAAGTTGAGTTTATTTCATTTCTTAGGGGCCAGAGATTGTCACTTGCTTCAGCCATAGGTAGTTATAGGCCTACTGATGTAGTGGAACCTGGGCTCATACAGCTGAACTGTCAGCACTTTTAGATTAGCAGGAATAATCACATCATCTGCCACTATCCACAAACGTTATGCATCTGAATTTAGGTGCAGCCCTCAGCAGCTGGTGGGAGCAGAGAATTGCAAGGTCACTGGCTGAAGTCTCAGGGAATTGTTGTTCTCCAGGCTGGGATACAGGTCTCATGGTGAACAGCACTAGACGATGATAAAATTTGAATCTTATATGTGAAGTGGTTTTAAAGCCTGGACACCTCTCTCTACTCATTCCTATCTAACACAAGGGGTGTCTGGCTCAGAACTAAGACATTTTGTATGTATGTTCTGCTTGCACAATATCAGAACACTAAAAAGCCATGTGGAGGGAGCACATGCATTTGCACCTATTGTACCATTTGGAATAAGTGTATTTTGGTCATCATTCCAAAAGAATCTATCTCATCATCCTTTTTACAATTTTTCCAGAAAAAAAATGGCTTCTGTAAAATACAAAAAAAATAAAATGGGGGATCTTATTTGGGGGTTGTGATTTTTGCACATCTTTATTATGACTCAAGTTTGGACCCTGAAAGCTAAGGGAATGGATGCTGCTGATTGAGCATGGAATAGATTTTCCCAACAACAATATTTTTGTTGCTGCAATGCAAAGTATTTCAGGGTGGCTTGGTCCTGAATGGGCATTTAAGACTTAATTGCTTTACAAAAGATCTGCTCTAAAAACAGCTAGAACTGCTCAACATAGATGCCTATATTTTTTAACTCTCCTTGGGGCATAGCTATAAGAACTATTGTTACCCCAAAACATGGGTGATTTGGGGGTCCACCAGTGATGCCAGTACCTCTGTGCAAAAATGGGGAATTATTAGCTCATATTAGAAGGCATGCAAAAGGGGGCTAACTTAACAAGATCTTTTACACGAATGTTTACCAGTACTTCTACAGTGAAGAAGCAGCCAGAGATCCAAAAATAAGTGTAATGTGTTTTATTGGGGGAATTAATCACACACACAAGATCCAAGCAGTCATGCAATCACACGAGGCTAACTGAAGGAAAAGGAAGGAAAGTTTTGGACGGCATGCTTTCAGAGAGTACCGGGTGATATTTATCAATCTAGAAGAGCAGTGATGAAGCAGCAATGTAGCTTAGACTCACGTCTAAGGACAGTACATAGTCAGAAATTGGAGTAGCAGAGTGGCAACCAACAATCAGTGTACTGCAAGTTGACTGGCTAAAACTAGGGGTTTATATACCTAATTTCTGCCTGGAGGACAAGGGTGTTAATGGCTTTCTGTCCAAGTGAACAATGGAGTTTGAAGAATGGACAATGACATCTGGAACGGGCTAATGGTTTTAGTGTTAGATGACAAAGGGGTAATGGTTGCCCTGATATCTCAGTGCTTGTTGGACAGGTTTGGGGACAAAAGCTTTGCTTTGGTTGTAGGAAAAGGAGTCAAGACAATCAGCAATCTGGTGGGAATCTCCCAGTCACGACTGTTCAAAAGGCAAAGTTATTAAGGCTAACTACAAGCCTATTATCTCTGGAATTTCCTAGTGATTTCCTGACTATGACTTGGCTATGCCTAGAGGTGTTTCCTGACCTAATTTGCAGCACACATGTTTGGCCAGCCTTCTCCTCTTGTCCAACCTAGCCATGCAGCCATAGCAGGCTGTATTTAGCAGTTGATTTAGCTGTTGTATGACTCCACCATAGCAGTTTTATATTAACATCAATTAATACGTTTTGCAAATTAAATCATATTCTTCCAATTAAACCATATCAAGGTGTGGGGGTGTACAGCCTGGTAATACTATCATGATGATTACTTGAATTTTAAAATTTACCATTACACCATTTTATAAGTCTGCCTAGGTAGCACAGGATTATGCAAAAGGAAACATTTTTCAGATAGAGAGAGTCATGGAGTGGGCTTTCCAGCTTGCTGCCTGCCATGTTGTTGTCGTTGTTGCAGTGTGCCTTCAAGTCAACTTTGACTTACAGCAATACTGTCTTAGGATTTCTTTGGTGAGATTGAGTCAGAGGAGATTTGCCATTGCATTCTTCTTAGGTTGTGAGAGTGTGACTTGCCATGACTGAGCAGGGCTTTGAACACTGATCTCTCTGCGTTCTAGTCCATCACTCAGACCACTACATCATACTGGCTCTTGCTGCCACTATTTGCTTATTAAATTTATATCTCGCCTTTCTCCTAAATGAGATCCAAGGAGGCTTACAATAATTTAAAAAGATAAAGCTAAAACGTTTAGTTACAAAAGTTGAAAAGACATTAAATTGTCCAGTTATTAAAACACACTTAAAACATCTTTATAACCAAAACATACCAAAAAAGATTTTAAAACACATATTAAAAAAATATAACATACTACTTTACACACACACACACTCGCAATTCCATAATTAAAATTCAAGATCCAAAGGCTTGGCTGAATAAAAACATCTTCACCTGCTAGAGGAAGGAATTCTGGGAGGAGGCCAACCCGACCTCCATGGAAGAGAGCTCCGCAGTCTGGGAGCAGCCATGGAGAAGGATCTCTCCCGAGTCCTCACCCACCATCCCTGTGAAGGTGGTGATACTAAGAGAAGGCTCATCCCTGTAGATCTTAGTGCTCATGTTGGCTTATAAATTGTCTTTCAGATAGCCTGGACAACAAATAAGTTGTCTAAGGCCATTTCCGCACTAGACTGTTATAGCACTATTATTCCACTTTCACATCCTATGGAATCCTGGGGTTTGCAGTTTAGGGAAGAGCCAGCTGGCCCCTCCTGAAACTGCAAACCCCAGGATTCCATAGAATGTTGAAAGTGGAATAATAGTGCTATAATAGTCTAGTGTAGAAATGGCCTAAGTCATTCTCATTCTCAGTAGTTTACTTACTTAGCGCGAACATGTGCTAGACTACAAGATGTGCCTTCCTGCCGTTACACTATCCTCTCTTAATATTGTAATTGGCAGAAGTTCTCCAAACTATCAGAAAAATATTTTCCCCAATTACTGTGAGCTGGCATCCTTTCAGTGGAGATGTTGAACCTGCAACCTTCTACATACAGAATATGTGTTATCTACTATTGTGGTATGACTCCACCATTGCCTATAGTTAAGCCAACCAAGCTGACACTTCCCGGATATCTTGAACTATAGATCCCATGAACCCCAGTCACAATGGCCATCACAATGGGATGCAAGCTAGGAGTCAGGATGTGTGTGTGTGTGTGTGTGTCACAGGAGTGATGGAGTTACAGTCCAGGATATCAGTAGGGTACCAGCTCAAAAAGGCTAGGTTAAGCCCTGGTACAGATATATAAATAAAACTTTTTGAGAGCTGAACAGAATCCAACCTCTGTGTTCTTCTTGTATTGTATCAGAGGTCCCTTTAGTTACCTATACCACCAAGCAATGCATGAACTGTCTACTGTTTATGATGTTAAAAAGAAAAACACAGTAACACTTAAACTACCTCTTCTTCTACCATGTGCTTCCTTCCTATAATGATACATGGTGGCAGGGACCACAGATTTATTTCAGCCTCTGTAATCTGAAAGATCAGGAAAGCAAGGGAGGGGGAGACCAGAGCTCTAGTACTGGGTGAAAAATGTATAACTCTATTAAAGTTACTGGAGCATCACACATTACATGAGCAGAAAATCTGGGCAGGATATTCATTGAAATTCTCTTGATAAACCCCGTTACAAGTGAGTTATTGAAATATATGAGAGTGCGCGCCACCAAAGAAAGCAACTCTCCACACAGGGTTATATATTAAAAAGTTAGTGCCCTGTTCTTAGCAGTCTCCGTGTTACTCAAAATGGAATTTGGCCAGCAAGGAGCACGGGGAGAGAGATTTGCTTCTGACTCCATAAGCATGTGTTGAAAATTCAAGATGATATTTTAAATTTAGTGGGAAACCAAGCAGAACATGAATACTGTATAAAGCTGTTAAGTATAAATATAAGAAATTTAAAATATGTCTAACTCAAGTAGAACCTGGCCATAACAACAACAGCAACAAACCGAATGTACACACATACACAATCTATCTACCGTAAGTCTGTAGGCCGTGTGTTCCCTGCATGAAAATGACTCTGCTTGTTCCCATAAATATTTCATTGGACCTGCACATGAATTTGGATTTAGATTCTTACTTACATGGCAGAGTTCACAAATTGCTTGCTCAGTGAGTGACCTTGATCAATTTTGCGTGTGTAGGCAGGTAAGTGAATCACGCTTTTTTGTATGAAAACAAATCTTTTTCCCTCTCTCTCCTCCCTTTTAAAAAAGCTACATAACTATATTGTCAGATTCCCCAAGTTAAACTCATAAGGTTCCATCCCCATCTTGAAGCAATGAGAACGATTCACAAGAACTATACTTCACTTAATCTTTAAAATCCTTGTTTGTGAAAATCAATCTGGGAGCTTGTAGTAGATCCTATTCAAACTTAGTGCTGTCAGATGAGGTTTTTATTCTGCAATCACTCTGCCTGAGACATTGAATCTTTCCAGTATGTGTCTCAGGTAACATCATCTTCTCCCTATAAATCTCCCATGTCATAAATTTCATGACCTCCACCATTTTTCTCATCAAGACAGCCCCTCCCAGAACTGCAAACCCCAGGATTCCATAGGATGTTGAAAGTGGAATCATAGTGCTATAACAGTCTAGTGCAGAAATGGCCAAAGTCTTCTGTTTGATAGTGCTCACAGTCTTCTATCTAAAGCATCTTTAGTTTCATTCCTGTTGAATGGAAGCCAAAAATCAATCAATCAACACAGTGACATTCTCTAACAGAATGGGTTGTGGGTAGTTAAGATCTCTCTTTAAATATATAGCCTGTGCACTGAATAATTTCAACAAATGTCCTGTGGCAAATGAACCCGAGTCTGCATCCCATTCTGATAAGGAACATATAATACAGTGAATATGCGCATATTTAATACTCCTAACCCACTAACTTCTCCCATTGGTCCATTTGCCTAGCAGGACTTGCCCCAGACATGTTACTGCTTGAGGTAAAAGACAATGGCTTTCTTCTTCTCTTCCACACACAGAAGGTACCTGGAGTGGCAGGTGAACTTTATTTCATGTCAATCGAATAGCTCCTCTACTACAAATGGGTCCCAGATGCTTAAACCTAATTTAACAATGCCCTTCAAGAGGGTGCCAGGGGACTCAATGAGAACACCGGGGTTGCCATTGTTACATCTTGCACCTACCACCTGAGATGGTTGCCTTACAACGCAAACCAAAGCTGCAGAGGAGACCAAGGCTGCTCTTTATATATAATCCCTCTAAATTGTAGATTTATCAAGGTAGCTAAATTAGAGCATTTTCACACTTCTTAAACTCTAATACTGGAAGGACCCAAGTTCAAATGGTAAAAAACATATGTCACAATATAAATGATGTATACATATTTAAATGCAATAAACATGGAAATGGAGGCCTAAGTATTACAATTCAAAATATGCTTAGAGATAAGTTCTACTGTGTCCAATGGGACTTGGTTGCAGTGTGAATTGGATTGTGATCCAAAACTAGGATTTTTTTTTCTTGTATTTCTCAAATGGGTCTTAGGGCAAATCAGGCCTAAACTCTCACTTATGGATGTAATTTGTCACCAATGTTCTTCTTGAAGAAAGCAATGAGTAATTCTAGCAATTTTCTTCCTGCTGTGAGAAAGATTTTCAAAACCATACGCCTGTTCACAATTTTGGACTTATTTGTGCAAAAATTGCATGTAGCTATTTTGCACAGAAAACACTATTTTCTGCATAGGAAAAAACTTTTTTCTGCTTGGAAAATAATATTTCTACGTGGATATATATATTTTTTTTGCCCAGAAACAGTTGTTAATCTGCAGAGAAAAATCTCTGTTCACTGAAAATCAACTACATGCAAATTTTACATAGTATTTCCCCAACTGTAGCTTTTTCTGTGCAGAAAACGGCTTTTTCTGCACAAAAGGTAGTATTTCCACATTATTCTATGTGCAAAAGAGCTATATGTAAATTGTGCGTAGAGTAAATTCTAAAATGCAAAGATTCTCATCAGTTGAAGATTCTCAACAGGTTTTCTCAATATTAAAAAACAAACATGTTTTTCTATCATTTTTCTATCATTCTATCTATTATATCAGAAGGCAAAATGACTAAACTGAACCTATTGTGCTGTAGATGTTTCATGAGCCAATATGACTCACTTGAAAAGATGATAATGCTTAGTAAAGTGGAAGGCAGTATGAAAAGAGGAAGACCACATAACAGGTGAATTGATTCCATCAAGGAAGACACAGCCCCTGAGTCTCAAACAACTGATCAAGGCTGTTGATGGCCTAGGGCTGTTGGAAATCTCTCATCCATAGAATCACCATCAGCTGAAGCTGAGTTGATGGCTTACAATGAAAACAACTTCTTGTCCTGTCCTTCATTCAAAAGTTCAGAAAGAAAATGTTCCCAGGTCCTTAAAAACTGGGTACAAATAACATCTCTATGCATGCATCTTGGTGCTACCTAGATTTTATTTCCTAAACTTTTATTTCAAATACTAAAGACCTTGCCGTACTATTTGGTTTTGGTTGTCTTTCTATTCACATTTATCTAGATGCAAAGACAGCTTGGGGGTTGAATGGGAAGGCTGCCTCTCCAACCATTGCTGGGTAAATGAATCCACAAGCCAATGCCATCTGGGATTAAGTCCACTGAACACAATGAGATAGACATCTAATACCAGAATCTTATAGAGTCAAATGACTCACATGACAGTTTGACATTCTTGTTGTCCACACAGGGAGAAATCCATAAATTTTGTTTTGGATGCGCAGCAGCAATACATAGAAATAAGTGAGGGGGTAAATGTCCCTGGCCACCCACTGCATTCGAAGCTACTTGGTATGTGCCTTTCAACAGAGAGCGATCTGGTTCTTTAATGCCTGATTGTGTTAGAGTCAAGCCCCTATGGAAGAGTGGCTTGAGAAATCTCCTTCCAAAAAGTCAAGGATTTCCCATGCTACCCCTCTTAGTCTCCTTGAGGGTGAGATCTGATCAAAGGCAGGCATTAATGAACTAATCAAGTATTAATGGATCTGGACCCTGCCAACATGTATGTGGTGTGATCTACCACAGTAAGACCAGCTGAGAATTCCATTACTCCCAAACTGACTAGGATCTTGACCTAAATAAGCAAGGCCCACCTGTTTGGTTGTACAAAAGCTCAACACACTTGTTTCGTGTTTTGACACATATTTCTTACATAATTTATCCCAGCTGCATTTCTTTTGCAGGCATATCGCAGTGTGCATGTGGTCAAATTGCAGTATTTTCTATCCCCAAAAATATAGCATATCCTCCAAATGGGGAAACATTCATTGCTATTGTGATTGTTTAGTGGAACATCACTGTGGAAGTATTACAGGCAGTTACTTGACATTTTTAGTGCCATAGTTAAAGATGATTGACACAACTCTCCCGATGTATGCCTGTCCTATTCATGAAGCTTTTTGTACTTGTTTTTAGAGAGATTTTCATTATTTCCATGTGGGCTATGAGTTTTTCCTCTTTACGGTTCCAGAGCAAGAACACATCATTCAGCATTTTTTTAAAAAAAAGTGCAGTAGAAGGGTTGCCATAAGTCAAAGTCAACTTTGCAGCAGTTAACAACAAGAATAATTGTTCCTTCCCATTTCAGTAATGTTTCTTTTTAATAAACTTTTGTTTTGTTCTTTTTTTTGCTAGCAAACATACCAGCTTCACATGGAACTTTAGTTTTAGTTTTACTATTCACATTAAGCAAAAGCAACAGATTCACCTGGGTTAAAAGCCCATCAATTTCTCCAGCACCCATGTTCTTTCTTTTTCCCTCTGTTCTCTCACTATGCCCTCCATTTTCTTTCTCATTGGTTTTTCTCTTCCTACACTCTACCCTACTCCCAGTCAGTTGCTTGGACCAGAAGTTGGAAGTAACAAATTTGTGAATCATGATTTTGCTTGTAGTACATTAGGTTTTTGATTAACGTTGCTAATTTTCCCTTTTCTAACTTTTAACAGTAACACTGAAAGTTTTGCTTTTGTGTTTGTTTTGTTTTGGCATAATGACTAGTTTTCTCTTTGTGCTGCAAACATTACATTTGGCTGCAGTGCCTCCCTTAATCCCACCCAGCACCACCACCACGGTTGCCCAAAAACTAGCATGTTTATCTGGTGTTACCACCACATACTGGCCTGGCCTTTGGTGAGTCAAAGATATCATTTTGATATCATAATTCGGCCCTACTCTACCACCAGCCAAGTGTTTGTGAGGCCCGCCGAACAAGCGCAAAGCTAGGCATGGCTACTAATTGCTACTCCCACCAAACCAGCCAGATATTGCCAGTTCTGCTTTAGGGGACCTCTCGAAACAAACACCTTCATTAAATATACACACTATCACAAAGGGACCCTCTGCCCTGAAAGGACACCCTGGCAAGCTAGGCACTTAACTGCCGAGCTAGTCGCATTTACATACCGGCTACGCTATTGTCAATTCGGACTTTAACTCAATCATGCAAATTCTGACCTTTCGGAGACTTTGTCTTCCACTCAAAACTTATTGTTTTTACCCAAGACCAGACTAGCTTGCGGTTGTTCTTTCCCTTATAAAAATCCCCCGCTTTGAGAGCTCTTTGGAACTCTTGCTGGAACTTCTCCGGAACTCTCACCGGATCGCCCAAACTTTGCCTTGCTGACACTCGGTTCAGCAGATTCCCCTCAGTCGCCACACCGAGTTTCCTTCCTCTTCAATCAGGCTTCTCCAGGACTGCAGGACAGGTGGTGTATCACCCATTCCCCTCAAATTCTATTTCCTTTTCTAGTTAGGAGTGTGTTTGTGTTTTTCTTTAATAACTGTTTAATAAATCTTAATTGTTGTTTGAACCATTTGCCTGCTCACTGACCTGACGCTGTATACATAGGGTAAAAGATCCTGCTGCGTTGCCCTGCCTCTCATTAGCCAAGAGAGTGCTCCAGCTAATTTCCCCCATCTTTGCTTAGTTTGGTTTGTTGTTTGGGCGCCCCTCCCAGGACCCCCAATTTACAGGGTAACACTGGCTTTCTTGAATGTCATTTGTGGTATGATCTCCTAAATTGGCATTATACCTGGACCCAGAAGAAGCTGGATGTATGACCCATCCCTCCCCTGAAAAGTCAGATAAATAATTCATAGTGTAGGACAGTGGTTCTCAACCTGGGGCCCACGGACTCCCAAAGGTCAGCGATGTCCTCATAGTCTGCTCAGCCTGGTTCGTCCCTACACTGCAGTGGTGACATGACAGGAACCAAGTCAAAAGGATACAGGCGGGCTGGTTGGCTGGACCTCCACATTGCTTGTCACATGGCCACAATACTGCAGGGAGGAGGTAGCCTCAGTGACAGAGGAGCTGACTGCCAGCCAGCCAGCCAGCATTTGCCATTCTTATCTCTTTCTCTCTCCCTCCCATCCTTTTCAATAAAGAGCAGTCCAGTGTACTCTTAGAAATGCTCACCCCCACTTTTCTTCCTTCTTCACTAGGAGAAAAGGAGACTGAGATAGGCAAAGGAGAGAGAGAGAGGGAAAAGGCAAAAGGAGGAGGGATAAAGGCAATAAAGGGGAATTGAAGCAACCCAGAGTGCACCTCCTCATTTCCATTCATAAGCATGTATGCTTTTATCTGAATCAAATGGTGGCTTAGTTTGCCACCAGTGATCTGTCGCTCCAACTTCCGATGTCTTGCCAGGGGTGGTGCTTGCTGTGGCAGTGCCTCGTCTTCTCATTTGGCCCCAGTCCAAGTGAGATGCTTGATGCAGCATGGTGGCCAACACTGAAAAAAGATAGCAGTGAGGAGGCAAAAAATGGAGGGAGTACTTGAGTTTTTCTGATAAATTGGACAGCAAGAAAAGAGGGGAGGGAAAGAGAGAAGGGGAAATGCTGGCTGGCTGGGCCTATGTGTTGCTGTCCATTCCCCTTCAGCCTTAACTGCCAGGAAGAAGCAGGGTAAGTCTTTCCTCCCCCTCCAGCACCTCTTGGGGATGTGTGCATTTGTTTATTTCTCCCTTCTCTCCTAATTTGAAGACCCTTTAAATAAATATTTGATGCACTTTAGGGTTTTAAATCTTGAGTTAAGTCCTGGGGGTCCATGGCAGCAAAAGATATTTAAAGAGGGCCCCTGGCAAAGAAAGGGTTAAGAACCACTGGTTTAGGATTGTTCCTCTGGCTTGTCAGGACAGACACAAACAAGAGAGCCAGTTCCTGATGGATTTGGCAGTAGTACTCAATGGAATGTGGCCCTGATTCAGGAAAATTCTGGTTTCTTGGAGTGTGCAAACCTCATCACTGGGTAACTTCTGCAAGAAAGTGGACATCCAATCTTTAAAAGAAAAAAAATTAGGAGGGAGTATAGTAGCACAGCTATCCTTCTCTCTTTACCTTTTTATTTACAGATTGTAAATGGAGTTGAAAGCAGGTAGCAAGAGCTAGGTTACATATTTCACTTACCTTCAGTACAAAAACTGTCCAATTCAGCATGGTCAGGATTATGAAGGTGTCCTCTCCTGGAAGGAAAAAGAAACCATTTAGGGAAGGAAGCGTAGGAGGCTTGTTTTGTCTACTGTAAGGGATCTGTAAAGGACCAGTGAACACATTCATGTGAACTTGCCTTAGCACATTTTTATCTGAACAGCAATTTGGCAAGGAGAAGTGGTATACCTGTTTCTCTTTTTGTATTAATATATCATTCCCTGTCCTCAATTAATGTAGATGCAGTGCCCTTGCAAAAGGACTGTTTATTTGCTGCTCCTATGCACTGTGACTTGCTTTTAAAGCGTCTTTTGTTTAAAAGGGCAAAATGTGGCTGCAGCTGATATCAAAAGCATTCCTTGCTTTTTCCAACATACTGCAAAAGGACAAGTAAAAATCAAGGAAGAGATATGTCCAGCCATTGAAATTGTAGTCCAAAAATATAACTTTTCCAAGCTTTAAATAAAAAGGGCTTGTCTCAAAGCTAGAGTGCTTACAAATTGTGTTCCATTTTGGACATGTCCTACAGATTCTTGGCAGAAAGTACGTTTCTTTAATGTACTACAGTCCATTCCAGGACCTAGTGCTAAATGCAAATGTTGTTTTTAAAATGGCATCTCTCTCGGTAAAAGGGGCCTGGAAGAAAGGCAGATAAAGATGAGCATATTCTGCAAATCAAGTTGGTTCACTTCCAGTGCAAAATGTGGACTTGACTGAATGCAAGTGGAGCTGTCAGCTTGTACAGACTCCACTGTCAAGGGCTGTGTCATCTGTCAGTGTCTGTTCCAGCTCACTGTACCACATAGCGGGAATGCACTGTTGCCTCCCAATTGATAACACACTGCCAGAAGCATGTTACTTTCTCATCTGTCTTCTTGTAGCTGTCAAAACTGCAATCCATTAATTAGTTTGTTCTTGTGAATTTTAGTTGCTCCGAAGACATGCAAATTTCAGAAGTAAGGCAGAGAGAGACACACATGCACAGATACACGCAAACCAACAGTGGAGCCAACAAGAGTTTGCAAGACCCTAAACGGCAGCCCTTATGAACAGTGCTAGTGCTGGTGATCACCACCATTATCCATCTGAATGAGAATAATGATGTAGCTCATTTCACTGGTTGCCTTTTAATGAGACTGGGTTGCCCATAGAAGCAGAAGAAATTGAATGAAGACTGAAAGGAAGGGAACACTCAAAAGAGAGGTCACCATCAAAAAAGTACAATCTGTGGTATGCTGTTCTTTCATGCTGTGTGTTTTATAACTGAGGGTGTGCTCTCATATTATTTGCCAATGTCTTTCCCCATCCAGAACTCCTAAGAAGAAGTCTGAGTGAACTGAAAATTGTTCTTCTCCCCTCCTCCACTGCCACTGTCCACTCTGATATAAATGGAATGTACATACCACAAGGGCTTAACCTGCAATATGTAAAATGTATTAATATCCAATGGTCATTGTGGCCTTGTAGCATAAACCTAAAGTGGAACAAGTTTACTATGATATTATATATTTCCCATGCCTCCTTAATTATGAACTCTTTTAGGAGGCCATATGCCTATGACCACTTGTAGATCTCTCTTTTAATTTCACAATGGATTGAAATTCATGCCTTTATCCAGACATTTTAGAGTTATGACTTTCAGCTATAAGAGCAATTTGCTTAGTTAATTCCATATGATTGTGGTGTGATTTGCAAATCTAATTTTTATCTCCACGTCTAGCATTTGAAAAATCTTTTGCCTCCATATTAATTTAACATTATCTTTTACCCACTAAAGGCAGCTCACAGTGACCTTTAAATTCACTTACAAATTAGAACCCATTGGCTAATCTGGACCAATTGGCCTTAGTTACACATTCAGTGACAAACCATTATTTCTGGCCCAGTTCTTTAATTGGCTGGAATGCTCTTTCCTATCAAATATATTCTCTGTCAGAACTGCTCACTAGCCTTTTGCAGACTTCCTGGATGTTGTCCAGGTCATTAAAGTTACATCTTCCATTCAGTCCTCATTTATCCAGAGCCAAATCCTTAACTCCCTTTTCCTAATCAGTTAAAAAGCATGCAGAATTTTGGAATGGGTCACCTTGCAGGTGAAATTCTTGAAAGGGATAAGGTGAAGCGAAATGTTCACATAAAGAATACATCAGAGAGAGATTTCAGGAACTGTACTTTACCAAGCAAAGTTTTGCAGCAAATAAAAAATCATTTTATTATGCTCTTTTAATATATTTTTAAAAGACAAAATGGTGTAACACTCAAACATATTCCGGCTACATAGAATGGCTTTCCAATTGAGAGGTCAATTAAACCTTAAATAATCAGAGTTAAGGTAACTCAGTTCCATTACATGCAAAGAGAGGAAATCAGCTCAACTGTAAGCAGCCTGAGTTTGCAGGATGTCCATATCCAGTGGTGGCCACCAAGAAGCTATCCAAGCTGCTAAACCTATTTGAGGGATAGAGTTCAGCACCTTGAATAGCTCTTTTACAGTCTGAAGTAAAATCTACAGCGGAGTCACTACTCAAAGGACATGGAAGCCTTTAGGTGCTACTGAGCCTATCTTACATTGCCAGAAGATTGGCAAGGAGACATTGTGTCTTGCCATTTCACTGTAGATGGTGCAGAAGATGGTGGGCAATTTCTTCTTTTAAGCTTCCACATATTCATGAAGAGTTGCACCTGTTTCTGGCATTACAATGAAATGAAAGGTCTCATTTTCCCTTTTCCTTGATACATCAATATGGCCAGAATCCTCAGTCTTGAGCAGTTATGAATGTATAACCAGTATAGTTACATAGCTATGAAATGAATCCTGGCCCAGGCTCCCCGATCCCCACTCACTGGGCAGCAGTGCTGCAACCAATGGTGTTCTGTTCCCTTGTTGCATGAGAAGCAGCTGACTAGCCTTTATATCCCCTCCTGTGAGCAATCTCCAGGGTGACAGGCAGAAGTGGGGTCCCTGTCACAAATCCCCCTTGATTCAGAGATCTCTTGCATGGGAGTGGGGTGGGAACAATAGTTAGCTGCTTGCCAAGCAACAGCGAATGGACCTCCATTGATCACAGTGGCTTCTGCCAAGTATATAAGGACTGAGGGACTTTTGCAGTCTCAACAAATCCCCTGAATTAGGACATATGTAGCAATTGTGAATTGGAAACAGTCACAAATGTGTAATTCAAGAAGATTCCAGCCATTCTGCATTGAACAATTTTATAATATTTCATTTATTAATTTGTCATTGCCTTCATGGCACTCACATTGTTGCTGTTGTTGTTGTTGTTGTTGTTGTTACCTCCGTAAGCTGGAAACAACATTATTATCACCACCACCACCATCATCATCATCATCACCACCCACTGTAAAGATATATGGAAGTATTTAAAACTAATAATCATCTGTCTGCCAGTTTTGAGCTGTGTATCTTAAAAATAATTCTGAAGATGGTTTTAGGATGTCTGTCTGGTCACAGAGCACTGTTAAACAGCTCTGAGTGGACATGCATACAGTTGATTCTTGCACTGGCAGGCTGTTGGACCAGATGACCCTTGATGTCTCCTCTGACTGTACAGTTCTACATGTGGGTAGTAGTCACAATTGTAATTATGCTGAGCGGCATACTTTTCAATTACATAGTATATGATGCTTTTGATAAACATCTCCTGCTTTTTGTTTGTCTGTTTCTGAGTCATTATCTTTGGTGGGGGTGAGCCTGGATCTATTTTTAAAGGATGCTGTAATATATAGTACTTCCTATTCATTAGACCCTCATCCTTGTGGAGGAAGAGATATTAAAACAAGTTCCTACTATGCATGATTAGAGTTATCCATGCATGATCTCTGTGTTTGGAACAGGGGAACAGAGGAACAGGGGAATGGATTTTCATTTTGAATGTATATCTACAGACAGATGTAAATAGATATCGACAGAGAAAGATACAGATGTAAAGAGAACATATGCCCATATATGCATCAACCACTGAAGGTAACTGCTTATAATCATTATTGTGGCCCTATTTATCTGTTCTGGAAATGTCGTAAATCAAGATGCAAAGAGGGGAGCACACTAGTTCTGCCATCCTGTGTCATACTCTACCACTCTATTCAAGTTGGGAGAGATGAGTATGCACAAGAGAGCTTCACCTCTATGTTGTGTGTGATTGGGAACAAAAAATAAAAAAAAGTATCCAATAGTGGTGTAAAGCTATGGATTTTTTCTTTGGATGGGGCCCAGCAAGCCAGATTATTTCTTGTAGTACTACTAGACTGGAATAGCAAAGTACTGCATCTTTTAAAATTCTATGAACTGTTTTGTGAGCAGGCAGCTATTGAAATCATCTGTGTTCATTCAAATGTAGTGTCTTCAGAAAATCTTTGAAGGTTTGAGACATTCTTTCCTCCACTTATTTTTGACAACTATTTGGAACTTGATATCTGGGGCCAAATGCCTTGCCTATGAAACATCCTTGAACAAAATGGAGTTCCATGATGAAAAAAGGTGACCCATTAGCTTCTTGTAGTATGCCACAAAATGCATTGCATTCTAGGCATTTGTGAGCACCTAACCATGTCATAGTTAATATGTTTCAGCTGCAAACTGCTAGTACGCTTCTAGATTTCTAAGAAAATATATTAAGTCTGTTTGAGAATGCAATTACTCCCCAGCCCCCAAGGGACTAAGAATGGTCCAGGCTGCATTATAATGTCTGAGTCACCGTCAGGGTGACAAAAGCAAAAGGCTAAACCTGCCTACTAGACAGTGTACAACTTTTGTTATCAAATAACTCTCCATCACTCATGAACTGCTTTGCTAGAAATTACTGAACACATTTCCACTGCCATAAAATTGGCTTGGACTATATTTCTGGATTCCAAGAAAGCTTTTGACAGCCAACTATGATACTTTATGTAAGAAGTTGTCAGCATACTGTGTATCACCTAAAGCTGTCACTTGGCTTAGGTAAGAACTGTCAAATTGCCTGCAAAATATTGTTACTGAAAGTACTAAATCTTTTTCAACTTATTTCTGTTGGGATTCATCAGGTCTAGTCCCTGCTTGGTTTCTTTTTAAATCCCACATATAAATGATCTATCACATGTATATGCATGGAAAAACAAAGTTACATATATGGAAAAAATGAAGATCCATATGTGGCATGAATAAATTGCTTTTCATTACAAAAGAAAGCAATTGCCATCTCATTGGAGTTAGCAACTATTCTCATATATATTAATATTTACAAAGTAGGGCAATTAACTACTTAAAATATCATGAAATAACCATTTGGAATTAATAGTATTTATTTATTTAAATACTTACCCTGTTCTTCTGCTCAAAACGCTCTGAGAACACTCTACATAAGATTTTTTTTTAAATCCATTTGTGCACATGGGGTTTTGGCATGAAGAATTTTACAGAGAAACAGATATGCCAGGTACTAATGAGCCTCAAATGAGCATTTGCTCTTCTCAGTATGCCAGTGACACTGCTGGCCTCTGTCTTCTGAAATGCAAACTGTTTGTTTGTTTGTTTGTTTGTTTGTTTGTTTGTTTGTTTGTTTGTTTGTTTGTAGCATTTTTACCCCACTGTTCAGCCAGAAAGACTCCCAGTGCAGCTTACCAAAGGTCAATAAAAATAAGACTATTCCTGCATACAAACTTGGGAGCTACATGGCACAAAGTGAAAAAGAAACAAGGAGATGCAAGGAAAGGAGAATAAGCAATATAGGAACAGGTTCTTAGGCCATTTCTCCACGACGACACTCTTCCGCATCATCCCATGGCAATCCCGACAGTGCCTCTGTCAGGATTGCTACAGGTCCTCAATGCTCCTCTCTGCAGACCACCAGCTGGCTGAGAAAGGAAGCATGAGGGACCCACCTCTTCCCTTCACACTGCAGCTGTTCCCTTCCCTTTGCTGCAATAGGGACAGAAGCGTCTGATCGCGTTTCCATCCCTTCTGCACATCAGGGAAGGATGAAAGTGTCACATATTTGTGGTTGCCTAACGGATTTTATCCATTCAGCATATGCCCTACAAGTGCAACACTTGGGGACCAGATAGCAGCGGGATGGCAATGATATTGTGCAGAAGTACGACCGGCTACCGCTGCCATCCCATCCCTCTAGCGCAGTGGTTCTCAACCTGGGGTCCCCAGATGTTTGTGGACTTCAGCTCCCAGAAGCCCCAGCCACTATGGTCAATGCTCAGGGCTTCTGGGAGCTGAAGTCCACGAACATCTGGGGACCCACAGGTTGAGAACCACTGCTCTAGCGAGACAGCCCCATTGTATAAAAATGGTGTTGGAGCCAGATAGCACTTACAATGCCTGGCCCTCTTTCTAGCTTCCAACTGCCACTGCACCGAGGGAGGAAGAACAGCCAGGCAAATTTCCACGTCCTTGGGCCTAAGATTCCCAGATTTTAGGGCCTATGCCTGATTCTCAGTGTCCTGCTCTCTGGATTCTCAGTGTCCTATTCTCTGGAAATCTCAGGGTGACAATCATGTGTATATATTTGCCTCATTTGTTAGATAGTAGTAGTAGTAGTATTTGAATAGTGTACTCTCTGCAACTGTGGTAGATGCTTATGATGATTAATGATATGAGCAGGGCCTGATCTCTTTGATATCATTAGGAGGCTAACACTAGGCTTTGGCCCTGAAATTTCAGGTGCTTGGAGAATCCTGACTTGGTAACCCTACCTGGGCCCCAGCAGTTAGTGACAGCCCCCGTCCCTTTCTAATTTGCCCTTGCTCCGGCCTCAGGGAGAAGAGCAACCAGGTATACCTCAAAGTTAGGTTTGGGGTTGTTGTGTACCTTCAAGTCACTTCCAGCTTATGGCCACCCTAAAGAGAACCCGTCATGTGATTTTCTTGGCAAGATTTCTGCAGAGTTTGCCTTCCTCTGAGGCTGAAGCCGTGTGACTTGCCCAAGGTCATCCAGTGGGTTTCCATGGCTGAGCAGGGATTTAAAACCTGGCCTCCAGAGTCCTAGTCCAGCACTCAGACCACTACACTACACTGGCAGCTTAGCTGAAATAGCTTAAATTACCTGCTGCTGAACTTAATCCTCTCTCATCCTTCATCTCCTTCTCCTGTGTGTGTGTGTGTGTGTGTGTGTTTGTGAGCCTGAAAGGAACTGTCAAATTAACTATTTGTAAGCCATTTTGGCCAAAGGGCAGGGGGTAAATGCTTGAAAAAGTAGAGAAGGGTATTACCTTGAACAGAAACAGTTGAGGGAGAAGAAAAGCCAAATGAAGCTTTTCTTTCTTTCTTTCCTTCTTTCTTTCTTTCTGAGATGGAGTGTTTCCATCTGCCTTCCTGCTGCAGCTTGATGACTGCTAGATGACACTTGAAGAAGAGAGGAACCTCATGGAGATCATCTTTCACCTGAGCTAGAGTAATGGCTCTGCTTTCCATCTCTCCCTCTGGTGCAGCTTGAGAGTAAGGCTTGCTGCTGAGGATGGGCAGGGTAATGTTAGGGCAGAAGAGGGAAGTATGGACCCTGAACTCCACTTCTATAGTCCCCAAACGTGTTGGCAGTCCCCCCAAAACACATTGGACTTCCTGCTTTGAGGGAGGGCATCCCAACTACATGCAAATGCAACAATTTGCCTTCCCACAATCCTGCCCCAAACTGGGTTTTGGTCAGATTTTGACAGAAAATGTCAACTGGAAGTGATGTGCAGCCCACAGCAGTGGTGGAGGTGAGGATTGGCCCCTTCCCCTCCATGCAGTTGTATAGCTCTGTGTTAGGGTGATCTAATTGTGTTGGAGATAATTATTGATATTTTTTGCTATACTAAAAAAAACCCCTACCATTTTGAATTAAAAAAAAAAAACTTCGACTAATAAGAAATATAAGTGTCTTGCTGCTGAGGAAATGTAGTAAATAGTTGAATGTTTATAAAACGATAGAGTAGACTGATTGAAATCAGCGTCTAAATCCCGAATCAATCAGTGTCTAAATCCTACATTTGCCTGACTCAATATAACATAAAACAAGATGGATAACATAAAAGAATGAGGGTTGTATCACACAAGCAGGTAAACTGCACTTACAGTAGGGTAATAGCACCTTTGGCTAGGGCCATTACCGTACTATACTGTTAATAGCGCTATGATTCCACTTACAACAACCTATGGAATCCTGGGGTTTGCAGTTTCGGGAGGGGCCACCTCCCAGTGGGAGATCATTTGGGAAGCTTTTCTTTTACAAAGGTGGTCATGTGTGATGTAGTGGTTTGCATTAGATTAGGACACTGGGAGACCAGGGTTCAAATCCCTGCTTGGCCATGGAAACCTACTCAGTGACCTTGGGCAAATTACATGCTCTTGGTCTTAGAAGAAGGCAAGGGTAAACCTCCTTTGAACAAATTCTGCCAAGAAAATCTGTGATGGGTTCACCTTAGCATCACCATAAGTCAGAAATGACCTGAAGGCACACAACATCAACAAGCATTAAAGAATATCTTTTCTATCAGTTTAATTCAGCATATTGTACAACCTCATTAAAAGTTGTCTGAGAGCTGGGTAGGAAGCAGAGCTTTGGGCAAAAATACTTTTTGGATTACAACTCCCAGAACTGCCTAGACAGCATGACTGCTGGTCATTGTGACCAGAAAATTCTGGGAGCTATAGTCAAAAAAGTAATTTTTCCAAGTACTAGAGACTACAACAATGAGCTATTTATTCTTTCATTCTCCTGCATTTGGCTGGGAAGAGGGGAAAAAGCTGACTACAAACAGCTCCTGCACTCTCAAGTGTCAAGAAGAGCCAAGAGGTACACGACATTTTTCAGAGCCAGGAGTGCCAACTGTTTGTTCAGCATATGTAAAATGATAAAACAAGAACTGTCATCTGCCCAGCTCCAGACTCTGAGTATAAGATTGTTTTCCATCACAGTACTTTTACTTGAATAGGATCCAATCCAGAGGACAAATCTCACTCAAAATGTCTCACTCTCCTCCAAGTACTTTGGCTGCCTTGTAGCCAGTGAGCCTACTTTTATCATCATCTCAGTTCATTATCTATATGTTTTAAGCATTGCCTTACCACTTTTCTACAAAATTATATGCACAGTGGCAAATAAATGACCCTTGGGAAAACAACCACTACCTACAAGTCAGTTTGCCATTAGTGATCTTCAAATGGAATACAGTGAAAAAGCATTCAGAATATTTCCAGCTTATACAAGACCACAGCACCAAAACTGTGAATGAAAAGGTATTGGTTCTTGAGGCAAAAGAGCCTCCTCTTGTTCCTAGGGGCACCATGTGAATATGTGTTACTGCTGGGGAGATGCCTCATGGTTATGAGTACATAGATGTAGCAAAAATACTAATTGTTAAAACCGTAAGTAAAACTTAACTAAAAACCAATTTGCAATTGTTAGAACTGTAAACTAAAGAGTAAATTTAAATGGATCTAATGGGAATTAAATTGGTTATTTGCTTGCTCAACTAAATAGGCAAAAAAAAATCACATTTGCATTGCTTCACAATATGAAAAAAACATCCAACATACTACTAATAACAATAGTAATTAATGAATTAAATAAATATGCTTTTAGAGCCAGATCAAAATTGCATATATACACATAGGCAGAACTGGTGAGATGGGTTGGAATCCTTTACAGCAGTTATGAATGTATAACCTAGGCCCTTTTCGCATGCCTTTTTTTTTGCACAAGCGCCCTTGAGCATCGCTTGAATGGGAGCATCACTCCGTACGATGCACTCCCACTCACGCGACACTCATGAGGCTAAAGCGAGGTGCACGCGGATTTTTTTATTTTCGGCTGTAAGCCAAAAATACTGCGTGCTCGCGCAATGCTCGCAGCACCCTCGCACATTTACCTGCATGTGGTGCTTCGGCGAGCCGGGCAGGTCGCGCTTCCTTCCCCCAGCGCAGCCTACAGCTCCCAGACTGCGCTGCAGAAGGAAGGAAGGGGCACTAGAGTGACGGTTGCGCTAGCAGGAAGCGACCTGCGGTAGGAAGGAGCGGGGAAGTGGCAGCATTCCGAATGAGGCTTCTCGCGCGAGCCACCCTCCCCCATTGCGCAAACGGGTAAGGTGCAAAAAGGGCCCTAAAGTTACACACTTATGACTGTTAATTATTCATGATTGCTATGTGATGGATAGGTAGGGACTGTGAAAGTACCCTAATCCCTAGGTTGTTGTGGGTTTTCTGGGCTTTGAGGCCATGTTCTATTAGTATTTTCTCCTGACGTTTTGCCTGCATCTGTGGCTGGCATCTTCAGAGGATCTGGTGGCATGGAAGTGAGACAGAGTATATATACTTGTGTAGTCCCCGGGTGGGAGGGAGCAATTAGCATGTGTTACAGTTGGCTTGTGTTAAATGCCTATTGTTAAATGGGATATTGTTACCCTGTGAATTGGGGGCCCTGGGGGCGCCCAAATAACCAAACAACAACAACAGATGGTGGGGAAATTAGCTGGAGCACTCACTTAAGCTAGCGAGAGGCAGGGTAACTTTGCGGGGATTTTTTACCCTGTGTATACAGGTTCAGGTCAGTGAACACTCAGACAGTTAAAATGGCAACAATGATATTTATTAACAAGCAGATAAATTATTAAGAAAACACAACCACATAGCTAACTAGAAATAGGAAATGAGAGTTTTGGGGAAAAATGGGTGATACGACACCTTTCTCGTAGTCCTTAAAAAGTCCAATTGAAGAGAGGAAGCTCGGCGTGGCGGCAGAGGGGAATTCGCTGAACAGAGAGGCAGCAAGGCTGGATGGAAGTCTGGAGCGATCCAAGAGTGAATCCAAGGAGCTCTCGGAGCTTGGGGTTTATATAGGGAAAGTATGACCGTGGGCTAGTCTGGTCTGGGGCGAAAACAATGAGGTTTGGACGAGAGACAATGTCTCTGAAAGGTCAGAATTTAACATGATTGAGTTAAGTTCGAATTGACAATGGGATGGCCAGTATGCAGATGCAGCTTGCCTAGGCGTTGGAGTATCCAGCTCGCCAGGGTGCCTGCTTGGAGCAAGGGTCTCTTTGTGTGAGCGTGCATACCTTAATTAAGATGTTTGTTTCAGGAGGTCTTCTAAAGCAAGATCTGGCTGTGTCTGGCTTGCTTAGGTGTAATCAGAAATGATTCAGCATTTAACAGCCACGCCTAGCGTTGTGCTTGTTCGGGGGCCTCACAAACACTTGGCTGAGGGTGGCAAAACAAGACCGAATTGTGATATCAAAATGATATCTAATGTCTACCGAAGCCAGGCCAGTTCACGGTGATAACAATATCCCCCAGGGTTATACCTCCGCAACCCTGTGGGGATATCCCATTTAACAATAGGCCATCACACAGGCCAACTGTAACATATACAAATTGCTTCCTCCCACCCAGGGACTACACAAGTATATATACTCTGTCTCACTTCCATGCCACCAGATCTTCTGAAGATGTCAGCCACAGATGTAGGCAAAACATCAGGAGAAAATACTAATAGAACACGGCCTCAAAGCCCAGAAAACCCACAACAACCTATGGATTCCGGTTGTGAACGCCTTCAACTTTACATTCCCCAATCCCACTTATTAGGAAGCAGCCACTTCAAGTGACTCTGTTCCCCTATTGATTGGGAAGCAGTTGGCTGACAGTCCCACCCCACCCCTCACACAACTGATCTCCAGACTGAAGGGGAACAGCGGTCCTGTTTCTACCTGTTGCTTCAGACATCACTCATGGGAGTGGGTACAAATGGCACCCTACTACATCCCCAGCAACAAGGGAACAGGTCCCCATCAATCACAGCGTGGAGTTTGGGCATCTCACCATCACTCACTGCATAACTACGATGCTATACATCCATATCTCCTGTATAGGATTCCAGCCATTATATTTAAAAATGATTTGTACTAAGAAAGCAAATCAGATCCCTAACAACAAATAAGGGACCACTGGGATGTGGAATTAGTTTAATTACCAAAAACACAGAGATACATAAACAGATTACTACTCAAATTAACAAATTAATAAGAAAGGCATGCAAAACAAAAGTTTGGAAAAATAAAAAAGAGTGACAGAGTCATTTGACAGAGTGAATTCAAGTGATGATCCACAACTGCCCAAACTTTCCCCACAGCTCTTTCTATGAGCTATTGCTAAAGCTAAAACTAGCAAATAAGCAAAGATATTCAGATATTCAGGAGACATCTCACTATGTAATTTCAATGAGATGACAGAAGCCACCCCCAGAAACAATATGACTGGGCAGTGCATCTGAGATTCTTGCCCCACATCTGCATCTTTTCTTATTGGATCAAAGTAAAGGTGCAATAATATTGAAATCAAACAAAGGTAGATAAGTTACTTTTATATTTTTCCCAATTTTTAAAGAAATCCAGTGCAAGCGGTTTATTTTATATACACCTGAATCTATATCTAGCTTATTGCAACTTAGTGCAGATAATAATGGGTAGCTAACTGAACTTGTTCAATACACTAGCAGACTAAAAAACAGTGCATTCTTTGCTACTGTGCTCACAGAGTGGAATGTAATTGTTCATATGTCATAGAGATCAATTGAATATTGCTTCTGAAAATAATTAGCCCAGTTTTCTCATGGCAACACAATTTTGTCAGCTGCTGTTTCAGTGCTTTCTGGTATGTGTAGGGTTTTTTTGGGGGGGTGGGGGTGGGGGGAGTCCATCCAGATTATTGGAAGAGCCACATTTTTAGTGTTATTTTTAATATACAGTTATATGTAATATACAATAACTTCTGATAATATAATCAGTCAATTTTAGCTGTATTAATTAAGTCCTGTATTGGGAGAGGAAGTCATTGTCTTGATTCAGGGCTAAATGAGTGGAAAAGTTCAGTTGTTCCTTTCAGACTAACTTGGATAATCCATCTGGACATTGCTGCCATGCATTGAGGAAATCCATATGAGCTATAACTTGAAATTATAGATTAGTGCCAATGTAAGCAGAAGGTCATTTGACAACACACTTTTCCTCACCAATCTAGCTCTCCGTGGATTTCTTCAAAGCATAAGCTTTATATTTATTTATTAAAATATTTATATGCATAGTACCACTGTACTATATATTTTATAATCATCAGAGGACATGCAGATTCCTATACACAAGTGGCACAGTAAAGTATGAATCAGAAACACAGCATGAGTTACTCGTGAAGAAAATAACACAATAGTAAGAAAAATTAAAATAAAATAGACAAAAGCTGCCAATAAAATGAAAATAAGAATTGGCTCTACAGATGTTGTTGGACAAGATTGTGTCCGCCTATCATTCCTCACCAATGGCTGTGTTGAATAGGGCTGACGGGAGCTCCAGTCCAGAAACATCTAGAGGTCCACACATTATCTGGCCCTGTTTTAGGCCTTTGTGAAGGACTAAGGCTATGGTAATTACAAGAGTCTATATTGACCTATGTCTTAACATGGCCTCATGCAAAATTATCAAACTGATTGAACCAGGCCCACATTTTTCATATAAATTGTTCTTATATGTAATGAAAAATTACCCCTGCAAATCAGGCTTCTCTGGAGAATACTGCCTTATTTACCATCGGCTAATGCAGAGAAATGGCTATTCAGTGATGAAGGATTTCTCTGTTTGCTTTATTGCTTCTGGAATTGTAATGATTACCTGACAGTTTTCTTTTCTTTTTTAAAATTTATCAGCTCCCTTGCTACTTAACAAATACTTCTACTGGTAATTATAAAAGGTATGCAGTTAGAGAAAACCATTCTACATGTGTGATAATATCATATTTTGATCTCTATAAAATGGCAGGTTCGCATAAATGCAGAATACACTTAATTATTACTGGGACTGTTTATTAAGACTTGGAGTAGAAAAATAATAAATGGGTGCATCATTTAGTCATTAACTTTTGACTGATTATTCATCTCATTCATAAGGTGCCTGTATAGTTAATTTCAGAACAGCTTTGTTTGTACTGTGAGTTTTGAAGGTCAGCCATAATTTGAATTGACAATTGCACTCATGTTAGTTTTACTGCCAGCCCCCCGCCGACAAAAAAAAAGGTTCCAGCTTTTTATATTTGAGGGCTCCTGTGCCTTTAACATATGCATCATGTATAAAAAATTAAGCATAAGGCATTCTGTTTCATTAAAATTTTACAGTGAAAAAGCTTCTCCTGTTGAATTTCTGCTATTCTCTACATGTGGTATCATCTTGGTCCAATCCACTGATATAATCCTCAGTCAATGTATCTACAATATTAAGTTTTTTGCCAGACTATTCTGACATTGTATGAAACAGGAGTGAAAAATGTGGCACTAAGTTTGCCCCTTTGTTCCCATTATACCTTCCATGGGCTATGTTAACTAGAGGTGCTGGGACTTGCAGCCCAACAACTTCTAGAGGGCCACACACACACCCCATTCCTGATATAAAGAGTGCTCTATCTGATCTTAGACCAGGGTTGGGAATCATGAGCTCTTCCAGATGTTTGACTGCAGGTCCCAGCACAAAATCATTGAATCATAGAGCTGGAAGAGACTACAAGGGCCATCGAGGCCAACCTCCTGCCATGTAGGAATACACCATCAAAGTATTCCTGACTGATGGCCGTTTAGCTTCTGTTTAAAAAACCTCCAAAGAAGAAACGGCCCTAACATAGCAACAATGTGGAATGCTGAGGAGTGCAGTTCAATAGCATCTGGATCACATGATCTCCATCTATGCCCTAAATCTGAGGATTTTATTATTACCTTTACCACTCATAAGTGAGACTGACCCCCCCACCAAAAAAAAAATCATACTGGGGCTCTAATACCTGTTCATCACAGTGGGAAGAAGTTACCAAGAACTTTTGCAGTGTGCTTCTGCAAGACCTTTTTTCAGGACCACATATTGCTGACCCTTGCTCTTTCAGGTGATGTGATAGTTTCATCGTGGGAAATTTTTCAAAATCAATATGACTTTTTAAAAGAGAGTAACATTTTGTCTTGTTTTTTTTTGTAGAAAATAGCCTGGTCCCTTCAGTCACTCAGTCACTTTGCTATATCCATCCCTTTCCCAAGAGCAGGATTCAAGATTGTTTCCTAACTAGTTAATACCTTCTCTTCCTGGACACGCTGACAAAAATCATTGTTTGCATTACAGCTTCATCTTCAACCTTTTTTGTTGTTGTTTTCCTATAAGCGTAATTCCAGTTTTAACTTTCTTTTAACATAAAAGTAATTTCTGCCTGCATTTTTTGTTTTTTTCCACAGAGGAATTAGATTGGCTGGGTGGATGGGTGTCGGTACGTGTTTGTACAAACTATTCACAGAATGCTAACCAAATATCAATTGAATGTGCTTTGCATCCTAATAAGCACTGTATTCTTTAGTGAGATTATTATCTGCATTCCAAGGCAGTAGTCAAGTTCAGTAAAAGAATTTAAGGACAGAAATGGCTTTTTGCTTTTAAGAGAAATCTATTTTCTTTTGTGTAAGGACAGAATCAATTGCTGCAACCAAGGTTTATCTCTTTTAATTGATTTGGCAAATATATCTAAAGCTGCCCTCTTTCCCACTCAACTCTAGTTACATATATTTATTATGATGCTTTAAGATTTACTCTAAATTGATTTTATTCTTTCCTGCACATCCATAGCACCTGCACAGAGTTATCCCTGTAACAGAGGTCTGTTCCTCTACTTTCTCGCCTCACTGTCTACCCCGGAGCACTGATGGCTCATAAACAAAGTTGAGATCTCCCTTTCTATGGCACCTGGTGCTCCAGCTTTCAGTCCAACTACAAGGAGCTATTGAGGATGCTAAATCTATTTTGCCAAGAGTGTCCAACACTTAGGATAGTTCCTTTAAAGTTCAGACCACAGCCTGGAGTAGACTTACTGCCCCACTGAAATCAGAACCATGCATTTCCACATACCTCTGGTTCAATACATGAGTCACCTCTTCCCAAGAGAAAGAGAGGTCTATGCAAAAACTTGGTGCCCTAAAAAAATAAAATTTGGAAAGTTCTTTTAAGAATCATGTGTTTCTGTTATAGGCCCAAGGGCTGCAAAAGTGATTAGTTGCCATTATAGTTGTGATTTTTAAAGACTATATTTTACTTTCCTGTTTCTCAGAAATGATTAAAATAGTTATTTTTAAACTACTTTTAAAAATCTGAATGCTAAACTCCTTTGACATTCAAGAAATAGCTAACTTTGTGTGAAGTCAGCCATTGGTTGGAGATGGGGTGCTGCCTTCCTCCTCTGGCAGCAGCATTATTCCTCTTCTCTTCCTCTTCCTCTGCGATGCCTGGCTGCCTCTTGCAGTGTGGGACAGCACTTCCCTTCCCACAGCAGGTGGTGGGAGGATTGGGTATGCTCCCAATGATTGCTCCCAAACGTCCTTTCTGGCCTGCTTCAAACCGTAATCCTTGGTATATAGTAGAACTCAGGAATATGAAGCAGGCTGGACAACTAGAGCACAACTGATGGAGATCTGGACTCTTATCTGACAGGACACGCTATAGAGAATTCCTTTATTCCTATGGAGTGGCAATAAATGCGGTGAAGAAGATTTTCCTCTCTGCACGTATTGCGTCTGTGACTTCCCGTCCAGCAGAGCTGTTCAGGGTGGTAAAGGATCTGACTCAGATTCCCACTCCCCCAAACTTGTTGTTAGAACCTAGTGTAGCTTGCTGTGATGCTTTGAATAACCATTTCGCAGATAAAATCTCTCAGGTAAGAGCCAACTTGGATGCCGGTGTTACTGAAGAGGTTACGAGTGGAGTGTCCGGTGACTCCGTGAACAGGATTGTGCTGGATCAGTTTCAGTCAGTGAGTACCGAGGACGTAGACAAGCTCCATGGAAATATAAGAAAGACAACTTGCCCTCTTGGTCCCTGCCCTTCATGGCTGGTCGTCCAGGGAGGAGTTGAAGTTAAGACCCATTTAAGATATATTATTAATGCATCCCTTAGGGAGGGCAATTTTCCAGCTTGTTTAAAAGAAGCAATTATACAGCTGCTTCTAAAAAAACCCTCCATAGATCCCCTGGATATGAATAATTATAGACCAGTCTCTCATCTCCCATTTTTAAGCAAGGTGATCGAGAGGGCTGTTGGTCTTCAGCTCCAAGCTGTCTTGGATGAAACAGATTATTTAGATCCATTTCAAACTGGCTTCAGGGCAGGATATGGAGTCGAGACTGTCATGGTCGCCTTAGTGGATGATCTTCGCCTAAGTATCGACAGGGGAAGTGTGACCCTGCTGGTACTCTTGGACCTCTCAGTGGCTTTTGATACCATAGGTATCCTTCTGGAACGCCTGAAAAGGTTAGGGATCAGGGGCACTGCACTTAAGTGGTTCCAGTCCTATCTCTCAGGTAGATACCAGATAGTGATGCTTGGGGACAGCTGCTCCTCGAAAAAGGAGCTTAAATCTGGCGTCCCTCAGGGCACTCTCCTGTCCCCAATGCTATTTAACATCTACATAAAACTGCTGGGAGAGATCATCAGAAAACATGGAGCAAGGTGCTATCAGTACGCTGATGACACCCAGATATATCTCTCCATGCTTTGGATAATAGCATCAACTAAGGGTTGCATCTCGCCTCTGAATGAATGTCTTGAAGCAATAATGGACTGGATGAGGAAAAACAGACTGAAGCTGAATCCAGATAAGACAGAGGTACTCGCTGTTAGGGGCCCTAGCCCAGACATGGAGGTCTGTCAACCAGTCTTAAACGGGGTCACACTTCCCCTGAAAGACTGTGTTCACAGCTTGGGGGTGCTCCTGGAATCGCCACATCAGATGACAACCCAAATAGATGCGGCAGCCAGGAGTGCCTGTTAGCAGCTTCAGCTGATATGCTAGCTGCACCCTTTTCTGGAGCTGGAACACCTAAAAACAGTGGTGCACGCACTGGTAACTTCACGGCTTGACTTCTGCAATGCGCTCTACATAGGGCTACCCATGTGCTTAGTCCGGAAACTTCAATTAGTTCAGAATATGGCAGCCAGGTTGGTCACTGGTAGACCTAAAACTGACCATATAACACCAATTTTAAAGTCCCTTCATTGGCTGCCTATTAGTTTCCGGGCACAGTACAAGATGTTGGTTATTACCTTTAAAGCCCTTCATGGCTTGGGGCCAGCCTACCTGCGGGATCGCCTTCTTCCATATAATCCGCCCCACACATTAAGGTCCTCTGGGAGGAATTTACTGTAGCCAGTCAGAACTAGGTTGGCTGCACTTACTCAGAGGACCTTTTCTTCTATCTCTCCCAAGTTATGGAATGGCCTGCCGGAGGAGACTCGGCATATTACCAGTCTTGATAGCTTTAAAAAAGCTGATCTCTTCCGACAGGCCTTCCAAGAGTAGCATTTCCATCACCTCCCATCAATTGTCTTGCTGCTTTGCTAATAGTAGTTGATGGACTGTTAATTGCCGTTTGTTTTAAGGGGTTGGTTTAGGTGGGTTGGTGGGTGGGGAGGATTGGGTATGTTTTTAATGTCTTTTAATGTATAATGTATTTTATGTTGTTCGCTGCCTCGATCCATGTGAAGAGGCGGGATAGAAATAAATAATAATTATTATTATTATTATTATTATTATTATTATTATTATTATTATTATTATTATTGAGCCACCCCTGGTTGGACACCACTAAATTTGCTAGACACAAACCCGCTAATGGTACCTGTGCTGCAGCTCTCCATTTATTTTTGGCCTTTGTCAGCTTAGAAATGTTTAGGACAATGCTATTTCTGCCCAGAAGGCATTTAATTTTTTGTGAGCCACTGTGGACCGCAATTCTGTGGAAAAAGAGGGAGGAGGAGGAGAAGCACAATGATGACAACAAACAACAACAACAACAACTGGTGTTTTAACATGTTAAGAGTATGTGTGGGCATAAAAGCAGATATTTTTCTGTTCACGTGTCACCAACATATTGTCTTTCTTCCACTATCTGATATTTGTCGGATTTTGGCATTTGGACATATTCCTGCAAAATTTTTCTTCCTCTCAGTCAAGGTCCGTGCATGGTAGGGATTTCCTGACTTATTCCGTTTTGCTGTTTTCCCCTGACATCTCTTTGCTCAGTTGCATATGATAATTCACTTCAATGAATGCAAATTTAAACTTACCTTTTGCCAAGCAGTGAAGTTGAGCTAGAAAGCAGAGGCTGGCTAGGAAGGATATCTCAAATAGTCAGCTGGCAAGACTTCTTCCCTGGCTGAGGTGGTCCTCACTAAGGAATGGAGAGAGCTATGGAAGAAACCACTCAGCACCTCTGAACCTTTTGATTCTTTATGGTCAGAACTGAAACTGAAAAAGAATGCTTTTTAAAAAAAATCCACACACAATGCTGCAGTCTTATACATGTGTTACTAGTGAGCAGTTGTAAAAATTCCTTTAAAAATGGTGCCAGGAATCCTCCAGCCAGGAGTAAAAAAAAAACAAGTAACTTTTCTAAGCTCTGTGTGAGAGCAACACTTTTATTGAACTTGGCAGTACTTACTGATAAGCTATAGGGCTTGAGTGGACTGTGTGTTTAGCTTGCCTCAGTTTTTCACTTCTAGTGTTGGTGTTGACCCAAATCTATTTGCAAAGTATGGGACATCAGAAATACTGAATACCATGGGGTGACAAACCTGAGGTGGGGGGGCTTGACAACAGAGCCTCCTTAGAGACGGAGAGTGTTAAAAAGTGATTGGTTGTTGAAATGGAAGGTTGGATAGTCCAGGGGAGGGGCTAATGGAGAGAGTGGAATAACAAAATTTAACTGATTGTTCAGTTGATTGAAGTCCAGTTTAGAATTTGGGAGATGTTTTAGGCTAGAGTTGAAGAGAGAGTTAAAGAGAGTGTTGGTGGAGAGAGAGAGAGAGAGAGAGAGAAGTCTGACTAACAAGGGGGAGGAGCCAGCCAGGGGGGAGGAGTCTTATTAGGAGCTCCCAACGGCCTCTACTTCAATCCTTCAAGTTCAACCCTTGCCAATCAGTAGAGCAGACATAGCTTATACAGCTGAATTTTAGAAAGAAAGCCCAGTTATTCTTTCTAGAACTACTCCTTGTACTACTCTCTGTAGTATCAAGGATGGAAGGTGAGGGAGCTGCTGTGGTCACCTGTAGCACTTGTGGGATGTTCCTTTTCTTGCCACAAGATGTTGACGGGTACACATGCACCAAGTGCAAGCTGGTGACCTTCTTGGAGGAGAAGGTTCGCCAGCTGGAGGCACGAGTTTCTAATCTTCATCTTATTAGGGAAGGTGAGGAGTTTTTGGATAGGGCGGAGAAGACCTTCCGGAAGACCAAATGCGCAGAGGAACTTCCAGATCAGGAAGTCAGCACAGTGTGCCAGGAAATGGAGGCTTGGAGGAATGTCACACGGAGGAGCAGAAGGTCCAGGAAGGTAACAGAGACTTTCAACCTACACAATCGCTTCAAAGTTCTTGGCCTTATGAACGATGAGGAGCACCAGGAGGAGGGAACAGAATGTCAACAAGAAGGAATCCAATTTCAGCAGCAGGAACTAGATCAACACTCCCAGCCTAAACAGAATGCCCAGGCAGTCCTAGAAGAACATGCTCATCGAGGAGCCCTGGACAAGCCTCAGAGGAAGTGAGTTCTGGTTGTTGAGGGACTCCTTGCTCAGAGGAACTGAACCTGCAAGTTGCAAACCAGACAAGCTCAATCGAGAGGTCTGCTGTCTTCCTGGGGCCAAGGTCAACCACATAATGGAGAGACTAACCAGGCTTGTCAAGCCCACTGACCATAAGCCCCTCATTTTGGTTCATGTTGGAACCAATGACACTGCGAGGAGCAGCTTTTACCACATCACAAAGGACTACGAGCTTATGGGGACGAAGCTTAAGGACCTTGGTGCGCAGGTGGTCATTTCATCTCTCCTCCCTGTTCAAGGATATGGCACATGTAGGGAAAGGGCAATAGCAGAGGTCAACAATTGGCTCCGCACATGGTGCCACCAGCAATGGTTTGGGTTTGGGTTTTTGGAACATAGCCTGAATTTCCATGAACAAGGGCTTCTGGTAAGGGATGGGCTGCACCTCACGAAACTTGGCAGGAATGTTTTTGCAAACAGTCTCACAAGGAGGATTAAGAGGTCTTTAAACTAAGTTCCGCTGGGGAGGGAGAAAATATTATTCAGGGCAAGGACTCGGCAAGTGCAGGAGGAAAAGGCCCATATGATATTGGACAAGTAGTACAAGCGGCCAATGGTGGGAGGAGTAGAAACAATAGTACAGGACTTGCAGGAAGGGCCCGGGGACTTAAGTGTCTATACACTAATGCACGGAGTATGGGAAACAAGCAAGATGAGCTTGAACTCCTAGTACAACAAAATAAATACAATTTGATAGGCATCACTGAGACCTGGTGGGATGAGTCTCATTATTGGAATATAGGAATAGAGCGGTATAGCCTATTTTGTAAAAATAGACCAAACAAGAAAGGAGGAGGAGGAGTAGCCTTGTATATCAAGGATGTTTTCACCTGTGAAGAGATCCGTGACTTAAACCCAGAAAGCCAGGTCAAGAGCATCTGGGTAAGAATTAAGGGAGCGAGAAACAATAGGGATATTCTGGTGGGGGTTTACTACAGACCTCCAACCCAGACGAAGGACTTTGATGATGTCTTCCTCAACCAAAGGACTGCACATTCAAAAAGGAGAGATACAATAATAGGAGATTTCAATTACCCGGATATATGTTGGCAGTCAAATTCTGCCAAAACAGCAAGGTCCAGCAAGTTTCTTGCTTGTCTTGCAGACAACTTCATTGTCCAGAAGGTGGAAGAGGCCACAAGGGGATCAAATATTCTAGATCTGATCCTGACCAACAGGGATGACCTTGTTAATAAGGTAGAAGTGGTTGGATCTTTAGGGGGGAGTGACCATGCCCTATTGGAATTTGGCATTCAGTGGGAAGGAGAAGATAAGTATAACCAGACACTCATCTTAGATTTTAAAAAAGCGGACTTCTGTAAACTTAAGGAGCTGCTGGCTGGAATTCCATGGTCAAGAACAGGGAAAGGGAAAGGAGTTCAGGAGGCATGGGAGTTCCTTAAAAGGGAGATACTGAAGGCACAGTCTAAAACTGTGCCAATAAGGAGGAAAAATGGAAGGCATCTGAAGAAACCAGAATGGTTGACTAAAGAACTCTCAGCTGAGCTAAGTGTTAAGAGAAACATGTACAGGAAATGGAAGAAGGGGGAAACCACCAAAGAAGAATTTAAGCAAGTAGCCAGGAGATGTCGGGAGGAGGTCAGAAAGGCTAAAGCACAGAACAAACTTAGGCTGTCCAGAGACATTAAAAACAATAATATGTCCGCAGCAAAAGGGAAAAGAAGGAGACGATAGGGTCGCTGCACAGAGAAGATGGTGAATTATTCACAGGGTGAAGAGTAAAGGCAGAACTACTTAACATCTTCTTTGCCTCAGTTTTTTCCCAGAAGGATACAAGCACTCAACCTGGCGGTTGGGGAGCAGGTGAGGAAGCAGGGGAAATGAGGCACATAATAGGTAGAGAGGTGGTACAGGAATACCTGGCCCCACTGGATGAATTCAAGTTTCCAGGGCCGGATGAATTGCATCCTAGGATATTAAAAGAACTGGCAGAGATCATTTTGGAACCGCTTGCTATAATCTTTGAGAAATCTTGGAGGACAGGAGAAGTTCCAGCAGACTGGAAGAGAGCAAATGTTGTCCCCATCTTCAAGAAGGGAAAAAAAGAGGACCCAAATAATTATCGCCCAGTCAGCCTGACATCAGTACCTGGAAAGATCCTGGAGCAGATCATTAAGCAGTCAGTTTCTAATCACTTAGAAAGCAAGGCGGTAATCACGAGAAGTCAACATGGATTTCTCAAAAATAAGTCATACCAGACTAATCTTATCTTTTTTTATGATAGAGTTACTAGCTTGATAGATGAAGGAAATGCTGTGGATGTAGCATATCTCGATTTCAGTAAGGCCTTTGACAAAGTTGCCCATGACATTCTTGCAAAGAAGCTAGTAAGATGCGGGCTGGACAGGGCTACTGTTAGTTGGATTTGTAATTGGTTGACCGACCGAACCCAAAAGGTGATCACAAATGGCTGCTTTTCATCCTGGAGAGAAGTGACTAGTGGGGTGCCACAGGGTTCTGTCCTGGGCCCAGTGCTGTTCAATATTTTTATCAATGACTTGGATGAAGGAATAGAGGGCATGCTCATCAAATTTGCAGATGTCACCAAATTGGGAGGGGTCGCTAATACGCCCGAGGACAGGATCAAAATTCAAAATGACCTGGATAGATTGGAGAGCTGGGCCAAGGCTAACAAAATGAAATTCAACAGAGAGAAGTGTAAGGTCCTACACTTAGGCAGAAAAAATGGAATACAGAAATATAGGATGGAGAACACATGGCTGGATAGCAGTATGTGTGAAAGGGATCTAGGAGTCTTCATAGACCACAAGCTGAACATGAGTCAGCAGTGTGATGCGGCAGCCAAGAAAGCCAATGCAATTCTCGGCTGCATCATTAGGAGTATGGTGTCTAGATCGAGGGAGGTACTGGTGCCACTCTACTCTGCTTTGGTTAGACCTCACCTTGAATACTGTGTCCAGTTCTGGGCACCCCAATTCAAGAGGGACATGGTCAAGCTGGAGCAAGTCCAGAGGAGGGCAACAAAAATGGTGAGGGGCCTGGAAGCCATGCCCTATGAGGATAGACTTAGAGAGCTGGGTATGTTTAGTCTGCGGAAGAGAAGGTTAAGAGGGGACATGATAGCCATGTTTAAGCATTTGAAGGGATGCCATGTAGAGGAGGGAGAGGGCTTGTTTTCTGCTGCTCCAGCAACCAGGACAAGGAGCAATGGATTCAAGCTGCAGGAAAGAAGATTCCACTTGAATCTCAGGAAGAACTTCCTGACAGTCAGGGCTGTCCGGCCGTGGAATATGCTGCCTCGGAGTGTAGTGGAGTCTCCTTCCTTGGAGGTTTTTAAGCAGAGGCTAGATGGCCATCTGTCGGGAGTGCTTTGAGGGTGTTCCTGCATGGCAGGGGGTTGGACTGGATGGCCTGTGTGATCTCTTCCAACTCTACATTTCTATGATTCTATGATTCTATGATTAATTACAAAATGTTTTACCTTGACTGTGTGTTTAATAAAGATTTGTGTATATGTTTGTATAAAAGCGGCCTCAAGTCATTTCTCTGGACTGGGGCCATTTCCGCATGACGACACTCTTCCACGTTGTCTCACTGCAGTCCCGGGTCCAGAAGGAAGCATGTCAGCAACACTCCACTCTGCACTCGCTCAGTCCATGTGGAAGAAAATGCAATGGCGCCATGTCTTCCTTCCACAGCGCAGCTGGACTTCTTCCATTCCTGTGCTACGTAAGGAAGTGTCACCAATGCACTTCTTCAGCTTCTGCATGGCCAGAAGTGAGGGGAGTGCCGTGCGATCACAGAGGTGAAACAGATTTTTTCCGTTTTGCAAAAACTGCACAAGCGTGACGCTTTGCGACAGGATGGCAGTATGACAGCGACGATGTCATGCGGAAGCTTTACCTGCTGACTGCTGCCATCCTGTAGCAGAAACAAGACAGCGACATTGTGCAGAAAGGGCCTGGATTATACACGCTACCATTACTATCATTAGTACCATTATTACTATTTGTACCAATAGTACCACATTCATTGAAGAAATAAATCACTGCTTGTCCTTATATCTGAAAAGGGGTAGATTTAAGAGAAGCAAGTGGAAGGAGATAACCCTGGAAGGAAAAGCCAAGTGGCGACAAGATTGAGGATGGTGCTGCTTCTCAGGAATGGAAAATGAAAGCAGACTTGTTTATCCTAGCCCTGGCTTGATCCAGAGATCTCCCTGGCTGTTCAGATCTGGACACAAAGAGGTGTCAAGCTGGGCAAGAACTCGGATACTTCACACATGGGGTTATTTCTCCCACTAATTTTTAGTAAATTGGGTTATAAGTTTCTAGCTGAACCATTGCTTTAAGGGAGATGGGACAGGACAATGGCCCATTTCTCAGCTCAAAGGTAAACTTTCACCATTTCCAACCACAGGTGAGCATTCAGAAGACTGACTGCTCATCCATGGAAAAATCCCACCACCACACCGTTGAAGAAAACCCAGATATTTGAGATGTTAGAATGAGTAACTGAGTGGGAGTCCAAAACACAAAGGCTTGGCAAAGCAAACTGAGCCTTCATGTTTTGGACTCCCACTCAGTTACTCAGAGCGAGAGCCCCACCTCTTCCTTCCGCAGTGCAGCATGGGATTTTCCCAGGCTGCGCTGGGGCAGAAAGCATGAGCGCTGCAGCTTCAGAGCTCCGCACACACAGCAAGTGTGCACAGGGCCCCAGAGTGATGCATGGTTGTGCACCATTTTCAGCTCAAAGCCAAAAATGAAAAGTGTGCGAGCAGCACCTGCCAGACCCTGGAGCATTCTGTGATTGTGAGTGTGTCCTGTGGACCGTTCCTCACATTTGTGCGATGCTCGAGGGGCCCTTTCGCATGGCAAATGCCATGCGAAAAGGGCCTAAGTATCATATACCCAGTGCTAATTTGTCAAAGCCTAACAACTCATCCACTAGCTGCTTAAAGAATCCAAGGACAAACCTACCTTTTAATTGTTCTTTTTTCTCTGGATTCAATATCCCACCATGGCCCTTTCCACACGCGGGTTGGGTAAACGAGGGGGCGCACGCAGGGATGGATCTTACCTGAAAACGGGTTGCTCCGTCCCTGCGGGGAGCGCACGTTCGCCGCTCTAAACAGCGGCGAATTTCGGCGGCGTCTGGCAGTGCCCAAATTGGTGGCTGCCAGCTTCCAGTGGCACTCCGCCAATCAGGGCAGTGCGCCAGCCGGAAGCCCGCCCCCGGGCAGCTCTGCAGAGACGTGCTAACGCGTCCCTGCAGTTCTAAACGGGGCGTGGCGACGGGGCAACACGCGCAAGTCACATAAAGACCACTTGAGAAGTGGTTTTTATAAGACTTGCAGCACCACCCCCGCGGCCGTGCGAGGGCGGTTTGAGGTTTAGAACCTCCCATTTGCAAACTGACCTCGCGCACCTCGCAGTGTAGAAGACCTCCTGGGGAGGTTGCCCTAGCGCGGGCAATATGCCCGTGTGGAAAGGGCCCATCACTATACCCATATGGGGAAAAGATCTGACCTAGAATTCTTTCTTCTGCAGTTGTTCATTTTTTACACACAAGGAACCATTTTATTTATTATTCGTCGTTGAATCATGTAAGCCCCCCAACATGACAGTCCAAAGGGATCCTGCCCAGACAGAATCTTATATATCCTGAAGGAGAACTAGTTGGCCTAAGTCATCCTTCACAGCTTGTTTTTGCTTGTTGTTAGGTTTTTACCAGTTAGCAACAGCTGTGTGATAGCACTGAAAGGGAACATCGCTGGCCTACAACTGGCAGGTGGGCAATATCACTGACAGAGAGACAAAAGTGTGGTGCTTTTCCACACAAGGAATGGTTCCCAAGTCCTGTAATGATCTCACAGTCTTACACTTGCAGCTTCTTTCTGAAAAAACAACAATCTGGCTCTGAATGACTGCTTTGCTCTATATTCTATTAATCGGAATGGAGGCCTTATTTTCAATTTCAGTTTCTTAATTTTTTAATCTGGTCCACCTGCTAAGGGTCTTCTTCAGTCATTACTATTTAGACCAGATGGACAACTGCAGAGAAGGTGGAGGCCATTCCTCTCTGTGTCTACTTGATGGGTCACACTGGCACATTTTGGGCACACCACTTCTCACCACCATTCTGACTGATATTTAGCTGATTTTTCCACCTTGTTAGCTATTTATAACACCCCAGTGCTTTCCTAATGTTTAATAATGCAAACTGTGTTGTTAGCCCACTTTGAGCTGTAAAAAAAAAAATAGGGTACAAATGTTTCAAATTAAAAAAAAAATCAGGCCAAGGGCTGATTAAAGAGAGCATACAAATCCTTTTTTACAATTCCTACTGGTCTGTTAGTGGGCACAATTCAAAATCCTGCAAAATTATTGCAGTTTAATTCCATTTTAACTCAGAATCCTGAGATTTGCTGCATGATAGAATCCTCTCCAGAATAACTAAACTGAGATTGTTGTACTTTGGTCATATCATGAGAAGATGTGACTCACTAGAAAAAATAATAATGCTTGGTAAAATAGAAAGTAGTAGGAAAAGAGGAAGAGCGCATTACACATGGATAGCCTCAATTAAGGAAGACACTTCCCTAAATCTGCAACACCTGAGCAGGGTGGTTGATGATAGGTTGACTTGGAGATCTCTCATTCAAAGGGTTGCCATAGGTCAAAGTCAATGTGACAGCAGTCAACAAAAAGAATCCTCTCTTAGAGAGTGTAAGTGAACTCCCCTGAACTAAAACATGAAAGTTCTATAGCAGAAAATTCTAAGCACCTGGCCTGTCTACAAATTCCAGGCTTCCATAGGGTGGAGCTCTGACTTTTAAAGGTTTAGTGTGGCTATGACACTTGTAATGACCTATAAAGCCCTTATACATCATGGGTCTAGGCTTTCTGAAGGACTGTGTCTTCCTATAGAGTCCTACAGAATTGTACTAGGATTCTTGACTAGCTTTAAGATCTTTCATGGAGGGCCTTCTTTTGACCCCATTATCTTCACAAGAACATCTAATAGGAAAATGGAAGACGTCCTTCTTAGAGGCTGCTCACAGACTCTGAGACTCCCTCCCTTGGGAGCCTGGGATGGTTTCTTCCTTGCAGTTCTTCTATCAGCAAGCAAAAACCTATGCATTCTGAGAATATTATGTCAGTGTGGCTGGCTTTACAGACACTCTCCAAAGTACTCTACTTATTCAGGAAAAACGTTTGGCAGGTTGGAGAGTTCCTTTAAAACCTGGGTTAAAAACTGGAATGGATTATTTACCCTATTGAGATGGAAGCCACCAATTATCACTGTTCTCACAGTCTCTTAGGAATGGAATACAAGGGCTTTTAACAGTATGCCTTTTTATTGATTTTTATCTTCTGGTTTTTTATTTTTTTTTTTACAAAATTCTATGGATTGTGTTTTAACAATTAAAACAATTGTGTTTAACAATAACTTTTGGTATGTTTTTACTGATGTCTTTTATCTGTGCTTTTATCTGTATTGTTTTAATTTTTGTAAGCTGGTTTGAGTCCCTTTTGAGGGGAAAGGAAATATATCAATGAATGAATAATGACTAGCAATCATCATCATCATCACCATCACCACCATCATCATCATCATCACCATCACCACCATCATCATTCTACTCCATCTATTGTGCTTACTTAATATCCTATATTCACTCTTCCATTCTCTCCTAGTCAATGGGACACTTTCTATTAGAAACCAATCTGGTTCAGTACCAGTTTAGAGTATATTCTTAATTAACTGTCATATAGTGGTGGTGGGGAGGAATTTAGATCAGTAACAGGAGCACGATAAGGGAATCTTCAGCTGCTACAAATGAAACCCTGAGAAAAGCAGACAGAAAAAGCACATTATTTCTGTGAACTGCTTTCACTCCATTAGATAGCTTGAACTGTGCTTTGATTTCTAACGAGATGACAAGCCTTAAGTGGGACTATTGTTACTTAGAGAGGTCTCTGTGCCATTATTTTTTTTTCCTGGTGGTTCGTGGGCACATTGGAATGAACAAGGCTAAAGCACCAAGGCTAATGAGTTCCAAAGAGTACAGTTGTACTAATAATGAGATATACACATCCAGGTTGGTTTCTTGCGGGCTGCCTCCTATGATTGCTCCTTTCTGTACAGGGAATTTTATAAAATATGGTAATTAACACAGTGGCTTTCGACTACTAAATTTCTTGTGAATAATACGTTCTGGAATCCCAGTAAAAGGCCAAGGCTGGCATTTCTTTAACTCATAATTATTGTGTTTTATTGTTGTGGTTTCCTCTAACACCATTAACAAGCTAGGACCCTGCTTTATTAGAATTCACTTGGCCCTCAGTGCTCTATGCATATTTATTATGTGAGAGAATAGGATTCTTTTTCCTCCAGCCTTCACTAATTTAAAAGAAGATATCCTCAATGAAATGTATTCAAATATTTTGACATTTTGCTTCACCTCACTTACAGAGCAGGAATTGTTTCTGACAGTTATTATACAGTGCGGGAATCCTGCTGTTTCACTCTGCTGAAGCGCAGGTTGAAAAGACACAACGATTGCATTTTGTTCAAAGAGCCCTGCTTTGGCCTAGAAATAGCAACACTGTCAGCTGTGATTCACTGGAAGTTTAGATAATATCCTCTATGCATCTCCGAGAGGCACACAGATTTGGTACGAGGATTTCCCCCCCTTTTTCTTCCTTAGAACACAGAAGTAAATGAACTGAGCTTCAGTAACCTTCGTTGCTGAAACTTTTTATGGAAACAATCTGATTTGCAAAATGCACACCAGTAGGAACGGCAATGAAAAATAACTGTGGAATGGTGCCCATGGCAGGCCGCCTTGCAAATGCATACAAAATCCAGTGTGTGGTCAAATATGGGCAAAGTTTCTGCACATAGTAGAAGAATCTTTCACTTTCATAACATCGCAGTCGTATACGTAGAGGATGGGAGATCTGGAGGTGAATAAGCCATCTCCTCCAAAGTCCTGATGGTTCATTTTGGTGGGGTGAATATGAGGGAAGAGTAGCATTGAAGCTACCATTTTTCTGGCTTGGCAAGGCTTTTTTTTTTTTTTTTACAACAACAACAGTTGTATTTCTCCCCTGCCTCTCCCCAGGGTTGAGGTGGAGAGAACTTGAAAGCTCTGTGGACTTGCTCACATTGAAACTAATCAGGGGGACTTCATCCACACAGCAGTGCAACTACTGGGATGTGTGTGTGCAAAATGAGGCCATTGAAACCCAAATAAAAATTGTTTCCCCCAGGAAATTTTCCCTCAGTCTTCAAATATATAGCTTTGCAGTAACTTAAAAGTTCAGTTGATCATGTGGAAATACAGTTTAGGCATCCAAAGAATGCCAGCAAAGTTACCAAAGGAATGCTAACACAGCAAATAAATGATCTTTAGGTGTGAACAATTTTGAATGGCTCACCCTCTGAAATGCTAGAAATTTGTTAATTGAACGAAAATTTGGGAGTGAAAAATTCTTACTGGTGGGGGCACTTCTCTCATTTTGTCTTCCTCCAGTAGCAACATCCCTGCATCCCACACCAACTGATGCTGGTATCAACCTGCCATTGTTTTACGGGGCTCAGGGGACTCTTGTAATCTGTGTCTACTGGCATGATCCCAACATCTCTCCAGCATCTGCCCACCACCAATGCTGCAGTTCTGGTATAGGCCCTGGGCTGACTGTGGAATTTTCTATGGCAGCTGGAAGGGATGTTTCAATGTCAGGTCATGTCAGTGGCAGAACTATTGCATTACCAGAACCTGGGTGCAAACTATCTCCTGTAATGCATTCCAGAAAGTTAATGAAGTAAATGTTAATGAACTAAATTCCTAGACATTACTTCTGTTCACAGAAAGTTTGATACCAGAAGCATTGTGAGTGATGTTTACAGAAAAGGGGTGTTAAGGGTACAGTGACATCTCTGAGGCTTGTTGTTGTTGTTGTTGTTGTTGTTGTTGTTGTTTTAGCATGAGCTTTCATGGATTAGAACCCACTTCCCCAGATGTATCATGGGACATAATATTTTATGGTAATATTGTACTGCAACATGCATTTGAAGAAATGGGTTGATCTGTAAAGCTCACACCAAAGTAAGTCTGCTAGTCTTCAAGTTGCCATGGGATTCCTTTTTTCTTTTTATACTGAAAAAGGTAAACATTGAAAGTTTTACATGTTCCCCTCGTCTTACCACTTTTGAAGGACATTTTGAAGTTTCCTACTTTTTAAAGTGGATTTTTTTAAAAAAAAAAAAAGACTAACTAAAAATAATGAAAAGTAATGCTAAAAGTAGAGTCATGAGATTGTACTGTAAGCAGACGTGGATGGAGGAGAGTGATGCCTATCTATATTCAGAACAACTTTACAGCTATTAAGCATAATTGTTTTTCACATAAATTTTCAGAATGATTGTAGCAAGGCTTATTTATGTATAAAGTAGAATGTACTACCCAGTATGCCTTAATGGATAATTTAAATATATATGACGTTCATGCAAATGTTTACCCAACCTGTAAAAAGTATATCAGAACTTGGTATGTTCCATTCAGTGTTAGTTCAGTATGTACTAGATTTTGTCAGGCTGTAGATTTCATACAAACTTACCTTTTTCTTAATCTATTCAATTTTCATGTTTCCATTTTTGCAACATACCAGCTTTTCAGTGTCACTTCTTTCTACTCTCATCTACAATTGTAGTAAGTCTCCAGTGTTCAGCCCAAATTATTTTAATTCTTACTCATGAGCCCATAAAGTATTACCTACGTCTTTATTTAGCATGTTTAAAACAGCCTAACAAAATAACCAGTGGGATTTTCTTACTCCTATAACTTGTCATAACATATACTGCAGTTATAACCATTATCTGATATCTCTTGGTTTTGAGACTTTACTGCTAGGAAGAAAAAAGTCTGCACTGACTTGATTAAATTTCTGTTATCTGTGTTATTTATTTTATAAATCCTATTAAATCCTATTTGTTCTTTGTGTTGTCGAGAACCATGTGCATAGTATTGTATACTGGGGTCACTCTCAGGTTTGTATGTATGAGAGAGAATGAGAGAGAGAGAGAGCAAGAGAGAGAGCGCTTTATGGGTAGGAAGGGAGAGCCAAACTCAAATAGAAGCTTTTATTTCCACTGCTTAAAATGTTTTTTAAGCATCAGTGGGGACTACTGATCTGAAGTAGGTTGGGAGGGGGTTAACTCTCACTATCCTGCGAGGGAGAGAGAGAGAGGGAGAGGGAGAGACTATTTGCTCTGAGAAGAAAATATATGAACATCTATATGGTTTTTCCCCAAAGGGAAATTAGAAACTTTTGGGGAAAGGTAATGGGGGGAGTGTCACAGAAGTAGTATTTAAGATCTTTCCCATGCCATACTCCCAATTTAGATCAGCAGCCTCCCCCCACCCATTTTTTTTAAAATCAGATGGTCAAAAATGCAATCACACTTTTCTCAGTTTATCCAGTTGGCTCAGAGAGGGGTAGAATATACAGAGCTAGAAGATTTTAGTTAAAGAACAGAATGGTTTCCCATTGGCAAGGGAGTCAGACAAGGCTGTATTTTATTACCTTATCTGTTTAATATGTATGCAAAATATATCATTTGGCAAGTGGAATTAGAATCAGAGGAAGCCAGTGTCAAAACTGGGGGAAGGAACATAGACAATTTAAGATTTGCAGATGATACCATATCGCAGAAAATAGGAAAGATTTGAAATGATTATTGATGAAAGTTAAGGAAGAAAGTGTAAAGCAGGGTTGCAGCTGAATATTAAGAAAACAAAAATAATGGAAAGATGGTTCACATAGCTTTACATTGGGTGAAAGATCTCAAATAGATGAAAGACATCAAAATAGTTAAAAACTTTATATCCTTTGGCTGAGTCATTAATGAAAATAAAGACAGTAGTGAAGAAATCAAAAGAAGATTAGGACTGTGAAGGAACTAGATGAGATCCTTGATTGTAAAGCTATATCCTTAATACAAATGTCAGGATTACCCATGCTGGTACTCTTTGAGCTCTCTCATTCATAAATTAAAGTCATCTTGATGGCAAAGAACAATAAAGTTAGGCCAGCAGATGCAGATCCGGAAGGAGAAGGGACAGATCAGCTTGGTCTCCAGTGATCTGTTCTGTAGCAGTGGCTATTTGCCTCGAGCGATGCTATGTTTATATATCAATCTGGAAATAAAACAAATATTTGAAAGACACCGTAAGTCTGCAGCAGTCTCCCATCCAAAGGCAACCAGCCTTTAGTAGAACCATTCTGAAATGTCTTGGAAAACAGAAGTGGGCAACCATATTTATATTTCCTGTAAGCCTCATGTTGATTAGCATTAACAAGTTTTGGAGGAAACTGCTGAAAGAAGAAATTGTATGTTCAAGAAAATCTATACAGGCATAACCCATAGAGAACTTCCATAGCAGCTGGTGACATTTCAAATCTTCAATATGAGACAAAACACAGGCCATGCATGTCCACTGCAACCTGCCAAGAGGTAACCCATCAGTTTGATGTAGCAATCTGGCACAAACAGCCGAACACTTTCTCTTAATCGCAACCAGAAATGCCCAAGAGATCAGACATGCACAAGATATGCCATTGTCCCATGTGTAGGAAGAATGTTCAGGTAAGACTTCTTAGTATTTCAGTGTAACAGGTTCATTTATAAACATGGTCTAAATTAATATGATCATGTACAAAGCCTCCAACAAAAAGGAAGCAGAGTAACAGGTTGTGATCTCAGATTAGAATATTCATATGTTTTCTTTGCCTCATTTTTAAAGATTGACTTGCGATATTTAGGTTTCATCCAGAAAAGTAAAGATTTTTTGCCAGTTTTTTGGGTGCCATCTGTTTTTGCAGCTGATTCAGATGATGACGATGGGAGTGGATCACGTCTATTAATTCTATGGCTTATTTTAATTCTATTTCTAGTATTTCGAGCCTAGTTCAATATGATTTGTTCCCAAACAGAAACAATTATACACATTTATTAAAAATCATTTTATTACCACAGACTCTGTGATAGCAGTAAACACTAGTAGCAGTGATTTCATTCAGTTCCAAAATGTTTCATACCTTACCATTGAAAAGGCATAAGGTACTAAATGTAACCGTAGACATCAAAATTCTATCTTTCTCTTGGGATTCACACTGGCAAAGTAAGTCTAAAGGTGGAATAGGAGCCAATAACATCATGAAGGATATCTGTTTGGCACTGTCTTGCTGCAAATAAAAAATATGGCATTTTGTCTGTGTTTCTGAGTTGGGAGGGGGAGAAAAACTTCCTTGATTTTGTGGAACCTTGGATACTTTCTTCTGCAGTCTCTCTCTATATACAGTTGGCCCTCCACATTCACTAGGGTTAGGGGCACAGGATCCTTGCAAAAGTGAAAAATTCACAAATATCAAACTTTGTGTGTCTGTGGGCTGATGCACAGGTGGGGAGAGTGAGTACCCAAGGTCTAAACCAAGTCAGGGAAGGAGATGGTTGGCATAGTGGTCCTGTACTTGCTCTCTCTTGCCCATCTTCTTCCTTGGGTGTATGGAGAGCTTTGGGAAAGGGCTCGTGGTGCTGAGAAATCAGGCTTTGAGCTGTCCTTGGCTGCCCAGGCAGTGGCTGGTGGAGGAGAAGGACTAGAGGTGGGTTTTTAAAGAGCTTCACAGCCTGATTGGAGCCACCAAGACGGAAGCTTCCCCCAAAAAGGAAGCACCTGAGGTAAGAGGCAAGGGGTTGGAGAAACTCGCAAATAATCAAATCCATGAATGTCAAACCTGCAAATGTGGAGGGCTGACTATATCTGTTTTAGCACGGGAGCTAAAACCTGCTTACTTTGTGTTAAACTTTTCTGAAACTCAGAAACTACTTCTTGTTTCTTGCAGAATTGTCTGCAGATAAAATTTGTGTGTCTTCACTGCTGTTCTCTGTGGGATACCTACAATGGTGGAGATCCTTCATTGCCCAGCACAGTGTAAGATTTCCACTTCCAAAACTCCAATTTTGTTGACTACTCACCATAGCCAAGACCCACAGTTTCGCTGTAATAGCCCCATCCTCCAAATGTAGCATAAGATTGTCAAAGGTGGAACTCCACCATCATTCACAACTCACTCTAGAGTGTTGCTGTGATAGCCTCCCACCTGAATGGTCTTTCCATGTCTGAGGGGACCAGAGAAACATCTGGCTGTATCCCTTAATTAGATGCTGGCCAATAACACCTTCTGCTGAGATCCAATGGGTTCCCAGCAAATGATGTCATAGAACTGTATCTATCTATAGAGCATAGCCAGATGCTTCTCCAATCCCCACCACTGTCCACCGTCGACTGAATGGCTGTTAAGGGAGAGCTGTTGCATCAAAGTCACAAGTCAGGAGGAGGTGTTTCGGTCATTGCAGAAGGTGGAAAAGAACACCAAGCTCCACAATGACCAAAAAATGGTATACAATGGTGGACTTATACTTGTGTCTGTCACTAACAGGATGCCAGCCCATGTTGGTCCTAACCAAAGTAAATCTATTGAGGCCAATGGGTCTTAAGTTAGATGAGACTATGAGTCCTGTTCATTTTAATGGGTCTGGTGTTAGTAGATCCAATGATGGTTTAGCCCTGCTGCCACTTCACTCCAGCTTCATTACTCTGACTGCCATCAGCTTCTGTTCCCTCACACTTGATTGCCCATTGTGGTTTTTGTCCATGACATCAACAATGCCGTGTAATTATTTCATTTGTTTTATTGCAATACATATATGTGGGGCAGACTTTGAAGATTATTCAGTTCATAGACAATATAACTCTCAAAATGGCCCTCAGTCCATGTCATACTACTGTTTTTAAAAAATGCTGATCTACCTCTGAGTCCAACTCAAAGTGCTACCACTGATTTTTAAAGTCCCAAACGATACTGATCCCAGATACCTCAAGGAGTACCTTCTCCCATTTCATCATGCTCTGAGAGCCCTCTGATCCCTGTCTGATGGAAGTGAAATAGGTATCAGTTAGAAGATCTGGCCAAGAGACTTATCACAATTCACATGGCAAGGGAAGAAACTGAGAGTTTTACAAGATGCAAAAGCAAAGCAAAGCAGGGGAATGGGACCACCTGATTTAAAATTGTATTTCTCCACACGTTCTTTGGTTTGGTTGAAAGATTGGATTGTATTTACTAATAAGAGATTATTGGATAGAGAGGGGCATGCACTGAGGTTTGGGTGGCATGGCTATTTATAGTACAATAAAGTGAATGCAGATTTTAATAATCACTTTGTGAGATGTGTCTAAGGATGCAGAACAGATACAAACCAAGGTTATGCCCTAAGAAGCTTTTGTGGTTTTTGGCACAAGAAGCCTTTTATACAAAGGAAACAATAGCAAAAGAAAAGTGGGTAGCCTATCAGGAACCTTTGGAATTTGATCAAGACCAATACAGAATTAAGCCAAATGAAGAGTTATTGTCAGAAGGTTATTGTTTTCAATGATGGTCATATAGACAAATATTTGAAAGATTTAAAATGGATACAAAAATGTATGGTTTTGAGTACAATAAATCCAAATTTGTGGTGTAGTTATGTTCAGATGATGAACATTTGATTGTAAGATCTATACACTTTTGCTAAAAATTGAGCTGGAAGAAGAACAAGTTAACAAGATAAAGTGGGCCCAGAAATTGGGATATATTACACAGGTGGAACAATGGAGAAAATGTGGTCAAAGGGAGTGAAATGTACTTTATGTTCTGGTCTTAAGGAGAATTTTTATAAAATGATGTACCATTGGTGTTTGACTCCAGAAAATTAGCCAAAATGCATAAACAGGCTTCTAATGTATGCTGGAAATGTGAGCAACAAGTAGGGACATTTTATCACATGTAGTGGATTTGTGAAAAGGCTAAAGAATTTTGGAGACAAATGTATACAGAAGATTTTGAAGGTTAACATGCAATTGAAACTTGAGCTCTACTTACTGAGACTATTAAATGACCAAATGGAAAACAGACATGGAAGATTACTACGATATTACCATGGCAGCAAGATTGATGTATGCACAGAAAATTGAGAAGTACTGTAATTCCAACAAATGAAAATTGGTTGCTGAAATTGACTGATCTAGCTGAAATGGACAAACTATCAAGACTGCTTAGAGAAAAATCATTGATGTCATTTTTTGAAAGATTGGGTACCTTTGGTTGTATTTTGGCAGAAAAATGTGAATAACATGTTAACTGTAGGTTTTGATCATAAATAGGTTTGGTTAACTTGGAGAACTGCATGAATAGCATATAATCAGAGAAATTATCTTATGCAGTAAAATGTATAACCATTCCTAGGGAAGTCATAATTCAGTGTTAATTGTTCTTCTCTCTCTCTCTCTCTTTCTTTTTTCTTTTCTTTATAGAGAAGTTTTTAGTAAAAATGCTTTTTTAAAAAAAACAGACAGAAGATCTTTTTGTTTGTGGGGCTCCTATCCACAGAACACCTTCCCCAAGGAGACAACAGCTTTAACTGTGCTTGGGCACCAAATACTGATATACGTCTTTTCCTCTCTTGGGTATCTTCAAATATTTTAAACATTTTAAGTCTTGCTGTTTGTTCTACATTTCCTTCTGTTGTCTGTTTTTATTATGTGTTCTGTTGTCTTTTGAATTGTTTAACTGTCCTCAAACCAATCTCAAATGAAGCAAAGCAGGCAAATATTTCAGATAAATACAGGAAGCCCCTGCCTTTTTGACATCCTTTTATCTGATGAACTGCCTTTCAGTACTTCCAAATTAAGGACAAGTTCCATTAATTCAATGTGGGATCTGCCCTTCCATCAGTTCTTTTTACCCACTGAGGCTTGCTTGGGACTGCTGTCATGCACCAGGTCTTACCTATGGAAAGCGTGGATCCCCCAGTTGAAATGGAATTTGTCTGTATTGCAAGCAAAGAAAGAGTGGGCTTCCATCAGTTCTTCTTGCCTACAGAGGCTTGCTTGGAACTGTGCATATGCTGCTTGCAAAGTGAGTTCCTAGAGGGAAAAAAGACATCAAGCCAGCTGAGAGACTTTACAAGCAGTATGTGTGGTCAGTCCCAATCAAGCCTCTCTAAGTCCTTCATGTTCCCTACTGTAGATGGGGTCTGCTTTTCAGCCATTTTTGCTTTCTGACAGTCTTCCAGTTCCTAGCCTATGAGATAAGTAGGGGAAACTATAAAACCACAAAGGCCACCATAGCCACAGCCAATCAGATTTAACAGCACTGTGGGCAAATGAAGCCAAGGGCAAGCAAGACAGCGAAGAAAATCAGTGACACCTCTCAGGTAGGTAGTGAAGGACACCAAACCAAATTAAATAAATACAAATATTTGGCAACTCCTTCAGATAGATTAATTTTGGGACAAACATTAAATAATATATTGGAGAACCATTCTCTGTATAAACCAGGCATGGAGACCTTCTCTAGCCTTTTAGATCTTTTGGCCTGTTACTCCCATCAGCCTCATCCTGCCTGGCCAGGTACAATGGATTGTGGATTTGGGATTGAAAACATCTAAAGGACGCTATATGCTATAAACATTTAAGATGAACTCTGCCAAATACTGTAAAAGTTTATGTGTCGTCAATAGCTGTCTCATTTTTTCTTGAATGGGGTCCAGCAAAGAATTTGTGCAAACTAGACTGTATACTAGATTATAAGTGCATCTGTAAAACTTCCTTCTTTTGGAGATGTAAAGTATGACCCCGGGATCTGTTCAAAATGGCCCAGCATTTAGCTGATTTTTAATGAACAGATGGAGTAATTTGGATTCAGTATAATATTATACTGTAATTGATATTTTATTTACATTGTTAACTGGACTTTTCAGTGATGTTACTTAACCTGAATTCTCCAGATGAGGCAGGTCAGACACTGCTTTTAAAATTGTCCATCCAGGTCTCATTTAAATCGAAGTCTTCAACTTCTTTTATTGAAGGAGCTTAGAAGATGAGCAAAGAAAGGGCACCAATTAAATGGAAAACCTGGAACATGCATGCTACAGGGATGAGGTTCCGAGGCAATTAAACTTTATTTTAACATGTAGAGCTCCTTAAAAAAAAAAAGCAGTCCTATATTAACTGTGGCATTCACTTCTTAGGAATGTAGATCCCTGCTTGACTGAGAGAACCATGAGTACAGCTGAAGACTATGTGCATTCTTCTGACCTTGCAAAGACTTCAAGCCTGTCTCTTGGAAGTTTGTGTACAGGTCTTTGAAAGGAGATAGATATCAAGTTTTACAATTTAAATAGAAGCTGGAAATACTGAGTTTACAAACAATATAAGCTGCCTGTATTTCATTACTATTATAGAAATGGAGGTGGGATGAACTTGAATTTCAAAAATACTGCGTTGAATGGAAGTGTCATTGCTGCCATGCCAAGGGACACACTCTATCGCCCAGAGGGTTGCATGCTGCCATTTGGAGCTCCTTCAAAGCTCCAAAGGGCTGTGATGACCCAACACGGCTGCCATTTTGTCAACGAGAAGTGATGTCCTGTCACTTTGGGCCACAATTTTAAGGCAAATTAAAAGTTTTTGGTGCAGAAGGCAGGGACATGGTCTAGTCTTTATTAAACATTCTAAAATGCCACTAACAAGGGGAGGGTTGGCCAAAAAACACCCTCAGTTTTTGACTGTTTTTTTTTTAGCAGGAGGTCCAGGGAGATTGGGGAGTTGGGGACATTGGGGGCCCAAGGGCCATATGAGACCCCCTATGAGGCTCATGTTACCTGGAGGCTAATAACTTTATGAATCTATTACTAAGGCCATTTTAAATCTTTTAGAAGCACTTCGATAGGATTTTTTTTCATCTTTTATGCTATTTTCTTATCAATATAAAGGCAATTTTGACAAAGTAATGAATAAATACCAGACAAGCAACAAGTTACACAATGACCAATACAGCAAGCAATGATGAATATTGTAGTGTGGAACAGCATTCAAGTACTTCTCAAACAGTATAAGTAATTGCTTTTAACTGATTTTAAAACTTAGTTTTCTAAATTTCTTATTTATAGTATGTGTGTGTTTTTTAAAAAAAGTTCATTGTAAGGCATGAAGGCAGTAGGCAAGAATCACAGAAACCAAAATATGCCGCAGTATAACACAATAAAATCACAAGACGGCAACACAATAACAACCGATAATAAAGGTGAAGAAAAACAGCAGAATGAGCAAGTAAACATGTGAAATTCCTGTACCAACAGGATCCAAATGGCAGCAGTTTCCACTTCAGCCCGAAAACCACAGGAAAGACATCCCAGAGTTTTGCAGGCTACACTCAGTCAAGTTTTGATTTTGCATAGGCAGTATTGATGATCTAAGCACTACTTGTGCACATGATGCATCTCTTCCTCCTATGTGACCCAACAAGCATTAGTTAATGCTGAAAACCCAGCTAGCACAGCGCCAAATGTTTCTGGCATTCTCAGAAAGAGGACTGAATCATACTGAATTCTGCAAGTTTAACTCTCGGTGATCTTTATGGACCTTTTTTCTGCCCTCACTGAATTTTCTCTAAACCAGTGCATCTCAGGCTATCTGATGTGAGGGACCAGCAAATCACATTCCCCACATGGCATGGTCTGGCACCATATTTGTGCCCATTGGTTACCATTATTTCTTTATTTTCTGGCAACTTAGCAAGGATCAGCAGCCAATAGTTTGTGGACTGGCAGCAGTCCATGGATCACCACTTTGAGTAGTATGATCTTATATTATATCCAGTGTCGTTATCAATTCACTCTGATATAATGTACAAAAAGTTGCTAGTTGCTAATAAACTGTGCCAAACAGAGGAGGAGGATCCTGGAGAATCATTGGATCTACAAAAGGATGCCATGGGGTGAGGCACTCACACAATAATCTTGATTTCCACAGGGTGAAAAGTGTGATTGCCATTCTTACAGCATTTATTCAGAATGATTTTTTTATTATTCAGAGCAGAAGATGAAATGAAGCTCTTTAAAATCAAAGCATCCACTTTGAAAAGTTGTGATTTTTCAACAAAAGATGACCATGTGCTACCACTGAAGAATTTGCGAATGCAAATGCAGTGCCCCTCATTGTTCCTGGGATTCTCAGAAGTTGCACATCTTACTTTCTAAAAAATGTAGGCTGGAAAACTAATAGAATTTAAAAGAATTTCTGTTCAATGTAAGAAGCAGTAAGGGTGTTAGTTTTCCAAGTCGTTATGGAATCCAATTATAAGTCTCTTTATATTCATGTACCTTTACCTGTAGAGGAGCTTTATGCTGCTTTGGTGTCATTTTCTCAGCAGGGGCTCACCTTAACACTGGAGCACAGTTTCACTGCCTTTTTCATTAGAAGACAATTGCCATCAATTCTCAAGATCCTGAGGCAGGGTCTATCCTAACTAGCCACACAGGATAAAATGTTTTAAAATATTACAGTGTTTTCAAGTAGGGTTTCCAGGGATCATTATTCTGAAGCTTGAAACATATATATTTTGCTGACAAATATATACTTACTGAAAAGATATAATATCATGCAATATGTTGTTGAACTTATTTTAAATCTGCACTGTCTATAAATGGTTTTCCAACTTTAGCAGTCATGCTTGTCTCAGATCCCTCACACACAGACATACAAATGTAAAAGGGTATATACATTCCTGCAGCTCGTTGATATACTTTTCCCTTTTTTAGGGAACTATCAGTGAAGCTTATCCAATGAGATGCCCTGTCTCATGTTTGCCTTGTCACACTAAGATGAGGTCAGAGAGATTTGCTAAGGGGAAGTAGTGGAAGCTTAATCCCTCTTCGATGTCCTATATTTTTTTTCTTGTAAACACCCCCAACTTGTTTTCTCTCCCTTAACTGTTGTGGCCAGAAAAGAGACGAAGACCAGGTTTTCAGGGAAAAATCAAAAAGCCTTTTTATTTTTCCAATCACTTGCGCAAGGACGACAGCTATCCCAGAACTGTCGTGTCGATTAATTAAAACACCTAAACTTTATACCTTTGGTCAACAATGTCAGCAATCAATCATTCATTTAGCCAGCCCATCACAGAAGAAAAAGATTTTTGGTTAACTTTCCATTACATCATTAACTTAGCACACACGTGTACAGAAGAGAACAAAGAGTTAGTTAGAAAATGATACAAATTATAGCTCATGGCCAACTGATCCTCCGACATATTCTCTCAGCCATTCTTAGATAAAAGTACAAAGTGAGCCTTTTTGGAGAGCAAGCTTTCAAGGTTACATCTGCTGTTTCACTCAGAAACTCAATTCAATTCGCTTATTTCCCTATTCAAGTAGCAATTTCTTGGATTTAACCCCTTCATTCCCCCCTTCATGCTAAATTCAAAACTTTGCAATTTCAAGCATGTACTATTTCCTATTTTCTTATAGCACAAGTGATACATAGCAGCAGAATACATAGCAGCATTAGGATTCACTAACACACATTACACGCTGTTCCCAATAACGGAGGGAGTCTGATTTGTGCATAGAGAGGTCAGCTTCCTGGAGTAACCCCAGCAGAAATCTAGCCCCAATCTTCTATTCCTCAGCAGCTGCTGGGTCTGATGTACGATGCCTGGCAGCCTCCGGAATGCCAGTTGTATCATCAGCCCAGAATCCTCCTTTCCTCAGCAGTTGCTGGATCTGACATGCGTCGCCTGGCAGCCCTGGAGTGCCAGTTGCATTGTTTAGCCCAGAATTCTTCTGACCCCCCTTTTCTGCAATCACCATTTAGGTATACACAACAGCTTTCTCCTTCCATTGACTTGAGCATTACAGATTAGAAAACACTTTAACATGCAGAGTAAAGACAG
>CAOKZL010003587.1:0-85773 GCA_948472985.1 Iguana delicatissima
CTTCCATTTTGCTTCTTCAGTATTTTTGGCAGTCTGCATGAATCCCCAGGGCAAAAAATTGTGCCTTCCTACTTCTGCAGTTGCTCACACCTGCTGTACAGTTTGGCATCAAATTTGAAAATAATGTCTTGTATTTGTTTGTAATGCATCTAATGCAGTGTGGGATATTCCATGATCTGTGAAAAATTTCTGCCTAAATTGGGTTTTTGGGAGGAAGGTGTCTGAATTCCTATAAAGGTCTCTTCTGGATTCAGCTCCTGAATCTATTTTGAAATTGATTGTCCCACAAATAGTTCAGTATATTCTCAGGGGCAGCAGGTGTCTAAAGTCTTTACTGAACACTAGGTCTCAGAAAAATTGGCTGTCTACCACTATGGTTGCCACTTGCACCATCTGGATAAGATATATGCTAGCAAAATGTATTTTTCAAGACCTCCTGCATTGGGCTTGCTTAGCTCAACAAATTCTTCCGTTGGTTGTGAGCTTCTACAACTTGTGAATACAGCCTGAAAAGAAGGGTCTATTTATCACATGATGCTTTTTGAAAATTTATGCTTTTTGTTGCTGCTGTTAAGAATGCCAGTCTAGGCTTCATTTTGTGCTCTGTTTGCAGAGATATGGGAAGCAATTTTGCCCTCTGCAAACCCAGCTGCTGCAACCACTTGTTTTGTAAAGTACCTGGCATCTCTTTCTGACTACCTTTTCTGACTGATCTGCATTTTGAACAACTCAGGTAACCTTTCCATCTGTGTAGTTTTGTGGGGGGGAAAACCCTCAAGAAGGATTTGCACTATTTCTTTACTATATTACATCTACTCTGTGCTACCAAAGACTCCTCCACCCCATCCCTTTACACTGTAAAAATGCAAGAAGAACATGTTTATTTTTTAATTTTTGCACAGAGCCTAGCAATTTTAGATACCTTATTAATAATCTTAATTTCTAGAAAAGGACTCAATGAGCCAAACTGGCACTACCATTGTAATTTCGTTTATTTCTTCTCTATTCTCTAAATATGAAAATTCAGCAGGATTTGGATTCATTTGCGAGAATGAAAAAAGGGTAAAAACAGCAAATATTGTAATAAATTACCAACTTGCACACAAATGTAAAGCAATTTAAATATTTTAACTCGTCCTGTTCTGAAAGGCCACCAAATGGCAGAGAATAGCATGTTAATTTTGCGTGCAGTAAAGAAAATGTGTTTCAGGAAAGTTATAGTCATTCATGGATGAAAGGTAAGCTGCAGCTGCAAACCAGAGAAGTGGGAGTTATAAACTCCTGGACAGCTGTGCCAACAGCACCACCTTGTGCTCTTAATCCTCAAGCACAATTTGTTTAAGTGTATAAATCTTTTCTAGTTTCAACATTTGTTAGGGGAAAATTCATTTGTAACAAAGAGCAACATTTTCCAAGTATCTACATATCGCAATTCTCCACATCTGTATCAATCTATAAAATGTCCACATTTTCCTTCTTGAATGTTGTATGTACTGCAATAGTTGGGAAAGAGATACTATTCATTTCTTTCTGAAACCTTTTCATAATTCATTTCTAATACCCACTTTTTTCCTCCACATTCTTCTTACAATGAGTGGAAACTATGCATGATTTGAGGAATAAACAAAGGGGGACCACTTTCACTAGCCTTTTTTCGGTAGGTCACTTCGCACCATCTAAATTTGGGGAAACAATATAAGCACTGAGAGCCAGGATGGTGTAGTGGTTTGAGCATTGGACTACGAGCTTGGAGACCAGCGTTCAATTACCCACTCAGCCATGGAAACCCACTGGGTGACCTTGGGTGTATCTAAAACTCTCAGACTCCAGAAAACTCTGTGATAGGGTTGCTGTAACTCAGAAACAACTTGAAGGCACACAACAACAATATAAGCATTATTGCATGGGTATTGCTGTTGAAATGCATTATTGTACTCCCTCCTTCCCCAAACAAGCAGATACACGAATCAATCATAAATAAATAAATTTTAATGATTTTTTTCTCTGTTCCAGTCCATTATTTTTTACATTTATTTATAAAACAGTAGTAATATTTCATAATTCAGAGCATGGTGCCATTCTTCCTTTTTTTAAAAATAACAAAAAACATTCTTTTTAAAAATGTGTGACCAATTATCACAAAAAAAGAAAAAGGATTAGCCCTTCCATTCCAATACTGGAAGAGATTTTGGTAAAGTGTACCTTTTAGCTATTCCAGTTCGGAATCAGATACAATACACAGCTCATCAATTTATACTTATTCTTTGTGTATACAAGCTAGGCAACACCACCATATAGTCAACAAAGCATACATTTTTAGAGAAATTACTTTGGCCTCTACATCTCTCCAAATTTACCTAATTTTTAGAAAGTCTTCCAAGTCTGAATCATATGGGGATGGCATTAACAAGTAGATCAGATATTAAGGCTACAATAGATGCACACTTACTTAGAAGTGAACAAGTGAGATTTAAGTCTAAGTAAACATACACAGGCACATTTATTTTGGACATAAGCACTATATCCTTAAGTGGACTTACTTCTGAGCAGACAGGCCCAGATTTTGCCATAAAACCTAATAATAAGTAGCTTTTGTTTTGAGAATATATTAATTTTTCCCCTGATTACATAAGGAGAAAATACAGTCAGGTATCCTGGTTATAAAAGCTTTCAATTAAATCCTGAGAAGAGAAGGCACTAAACAGGAGAAATGAGCTTCTTGGGCAAAAGATTGCATTCATACCTCATTCTTATACTGTATCTTATAAATCAGTCAAGCACACTGTGTAATCATACTTGTAATAACCTTACATGAAAACACACTTCATAAAGTTTCAACATGTAACACTTACAAGTCATTCTTCTCACTCTTCCTTTCCACCAAGAAGTCTTTCAGATTCTTAAGTCACAAGTCCAACACATCCATCCTCCAGTATACTGTTTGTTCCAACAGATACTCTTTCTTAATACAGATTTACTTCTTACATTCTGTTTCATTAGATCATTTTGAAACATCATCCAACCCTAATCTTTTTAAAGACCTCCTTTTTGCCCACTAGGGCTTCTAACATAACACACCTTCTTACTTATCTACAAGAGCTATGTTGTGAGGCCTTCAGGATATACAATGCCAATAACGACTAAACATCTCATTCAAGTTGCTATACATTTTGCTGCAGAGAACATAATCTATGCACCCATGGGCATTTGGCAAGACTTCACAATATTTTCTGATTCAAGAATATATAAACACAGTGCCCCAGAGTTCCCACATTTGATTTAGAGGATGCCCACTACTCTTCCACAGACACTTTACATATATTTATAGCTGTAAAGTATTTTTGGATCATCATTTGAGACACATAAATCTACTAGTGCAGAACAACAGATCTTGGAACTTCTGCCACTGTTGTTAGTAGCCTTTCTCAATGTCATGCCTTCCAGCTGTACTAAACAGGGCTCACAACTCCCACAATCTAGTCAGAAGAACCATCTGGAGCATGATTAAACATCTGGCGAGCAAATGTTTAGGAAGGTTGATCAATGCTGTTTTCTCCTAGGTTATACTGTATAAGCAGGAGCCAGCATGGTATAGTGGTTTGAACATTGGCGACTCTGGAGACCAGGATTCAAATCCCTGTTAACTCACAGAAACCCACTGGATGACTCTGAGCAAGTCACATTCTCTCAGCCCCAGAGGAAGGCAAAGGAAAAACCCCTCTGAACAAATGTTGCCAAGAAAACCACATGACAGGGTCCCCATAAGTCAGAAACAAATTGAAGGCATACAACAAGGCTTCTAGTAAATCCCTTCTCTGTAAAATTCTGTGGCTGGCATCCTGTCAATTAATCCCAACTAGAGTAGACTCATAGAATCAATCAAAATAATCTAGTGGCTCTTCTCTAGTTAGGACTAACAATAGGGTTTAAGTCTCTCTCTCTTTCTCTGTGTGTGTGTGTGTTTCCATCCATTTTTATGAGAATCAAAATCCAGAATCAAGACTGGATTGTCTCATATGGCTGCATCTCTACATGTGCCTTTCCAGTTGGCTAAAAGGATAGTTGTTGTCGTAAATGGTGAAATAGTGCAAGCCCTTATCCAGCACCATTATCACAATATTCCATCCCCACATAGTGGAGAGAGGCAGAGGTAGCCTTGCTGTGGGAACATACATATTTACAAATGGGGGGATGTGTACTGAACTGCTCAGGAGTGGGTGTACACAACATCAGAAGCCACAGTGGGCAACTATCACCCTCCAGATGTTTCTGGACTGCACATTTCATAAATCCTCACCATTGGTTATACAGGCTGGGGGCTGATAGGAGCGAAAGGCCAAAGTGCTCTGGAAAGCCATAGCTGTTTGCTCTCTCTAAAGGAAAAAAAAATCAAGAGGAAAGAGAAACAAAATGCATGGCATTAAATATCTAAAAACAGCATTGGGAGGAAGAGGAGAAATGGGTCTCACTGGCTGCAGCGATGCCAGAGGAAAGCAAGTATGTTGCATACAACATCTCTACAATGCAACAGTTGTCATAGCTGCAAACAAGGGGTAAGTGCATCTTTTACAAGATCTGTTGATTAAATTGAAGAGTTTTAAGGGCACCTCATTCATTCACAGCTTTGTCAGTTATTCAAAACCTTAGAAGTTCACATGCATGTGTATTACATATATGGTTATCACATAGTATCACTGGTTTCACAGTTTTAAATTTTTTTGTTTTTACAACTCAGAATGAAATAGAAGTGAACTGGGAAATAGAAACAATTCTGAAGTTTAAATGGGTCTTTGTCGTGCATGAGTTTACAAGAAGTGCTTTGTCACAGAAGAATTAAAATATTTTCAGAATACAATTATTTTAGTAATACAGATTTTTATGTTATGAAAACACTAAAAATAAAATAAGATAAAAATCCCTTGGATGAACTTGCAGCAGATTTCACCCAAGCACTGGACATAGCTTTACTGAAATCAACAATTTTGCAATGGACCAGTTTGATGCAACCACATGCTCCCGTCTGAATACCACTATTAATGAAATTCAGCAATTAACCAGAAGAAAAAAGTGCCATCTTCTTCTGAAACAGCCTTATACATTGGTTTTGGGACTGCTGCTTGCAAACACATCAAAGGCTTCAGGTGGATTTTTGTGTGTGTGTGCTGTGAATAATAACTGTCTAATGTAATACTTCATTTCTCCATATTTACAACGTTCTGTGAACCCAAGACTTTTACTATCATCATCATTTTGAAGGCTGGACACTCTCCACCTCTTCCAATTCAGCAGGGGAATGATAATCTAGCATTTTGATGTTGGCATTTTAGAACAGATCCCAGAAGGGTATGTGCATGTGTATATATGTGCCTTCAAGTTGCTTGTAAACTTATGGCGACCCCATGAACAGGGTTTCCTTGGGAAAGGAAGACTCAGAGTGGTTTTGCCAGTTCTTTCCTCTGAAACATAGCCTACAGCACCTGGTATTCATTGGCCTCCTAACCAAGTAGAAAGGTTACATTCTAATGTCTGGTGGATTAAAAATAATCTTTAGAAATCATCTCTCTCTCTTCTCCCAAAGAATTCTCTCTTTCCTGCATACATGTTTCTTCCTTGTTTCTAATCAATGGAGAAAGAGCATCACCTCCTTGTAACTGTGGGAAGTATGGAACTGCAAGAATACCATGTAATGAGTGTATCGTTTCTACTGAAAGAGCTTAAAAAGCTACATATCCTAGAACCATGATGGATCACTGACAGCACTGTTTTGTCTGAAAGGAATAAACTGAATATTCCACAGCAGATGATTCCTAGTTCTAGAATCAAAAACTCTATAAATAAGATTTGTTTCACAGACCAAGTTGTCACTAGAAATCTCTCCTCTTCCTCGGAGCTTTCTTCCATTATAAATACATGAAACCGCCTTATGCCAGGATAGACCACTAGTCCATCTATCCGCATGTTTTGTCTATTCCTGAAAACCAAGCAGGGTCACCTCTGCTTAGTACTGATACAGGAGACTTCTAATGATGCAGGTAATGTACACTATACATTTCAGAGGACAGAAGTGGCAAAACCACTTCTGAGTATTCCTTGCCAAAGGAATAAAAGTCAACAGGCAACCTGAACTCACATACACACATTAGAAGTTCTCTAGCCTCTGAAGCAGAGGTCCTTCCTTTTACCTGATACTTCTTTTTAACAGGAGTTGCAAGGTATCAAACCTAGGGCTTTCTATGTGTAAAGTGTATGCTCTACCACTAGCTACAGCAGGGAGCAAACACATTTTTTATGGCTCCCAGAGATAAAAAAAAATAAAAATTTTAATTTTTAAGGCAAAGGTAAAGTGCAGCTTGCTGGTCATATGTGTCCCAGGGTCATTTTTGTGGCTCCCAGCGGCAAACAATAAAATAAAATAAAAATTGTTTGTTCCAAAATGCTCCCAAATCTCCCCCAGACAGTGCAGGAACATTTTTTGCTACATGTTTCAGTACCCTGGGCCAATTTAGGCCCAAGAGAGGCCTTTTTTCTGAAATAGGAAGTGAGTTCCACTCACTTCCAGTTGTTAAAAAAAAGTCTTCTCTAGGATTAAACTACAAACAGGGCAAAAATGCTCCCATGCCCCCTAGAGGTTATTTGTGGACATTTAGGGGGGAAATGTTTTTGACTTTTTTTTGGAGTGAATGCCATGAGAATGCAGTCCTCCATGGTCACCTGGACGGCTAATGCAGCTTCCTAGCCTTCCACATTTTCCAACCCTGAGCTGCAGCATCTCTTCTTAAACTCGTCCATAATCAGACTGAGCCAGATTCAGATTTTAAATGGGAGGAAAAGAAGTTCCCCTTTCTCCACAAACTGAAATTCATAGATTCTAGTAGAATTAACAAGAGCTTAACAAATACATGCTGCAAGTTCAAAAGACTAACAACCTTAATAGAATAATCCAAGCAGTATCATTTAGCCCTTTCCCAAATACACAGAAACTACTCCTCCCATCCCCATCTGACTGGATCTTGTTATTTGTTCCTTTGAAAAGCAATAATATTCTTCAAATTGTCATTTGAATCAGATAATTCACATTTAAGCAGGTCCATTGTGAATCAACCATCCCAAACCCTTCAGTAGGAGAATGTGTCTACCAAACATTTCACAAGCTTGATGATACCAAGTGCTCATATTAAAGAAGGGTCACTGACTATCCTGAGATCATTCAATAATCAAAAATATACATCCCCTGTAAGAACTATCCCCTGATTAGTTACTTTCAGGCACTGAACATACTGCTCTTGTCAAAAACTTCAGGCCAAGTCTCTGATGCAAACACATCTAAGGCTAGCAAGAAGGAAATCCTGACGTCTTTTGAATTTCCTGAGCTACCAAGAAGAATTAGGAACTGTGGAGAAGACAATTCAATCAAAGCTTCCGGGACTGGGACTGCAAAGTACCACAATTCCTAAGTGGAAGTATTCTTAAGCCCTGATCAAAATGCCCTGAGAAACTGAAGCATTGATGGCAGGAATGAAATCCATTCATTCGCAAACTCCCAGAATTACATGAGAGGTATGAAGGGAGTTTAGACTGAAAAAAAACCCCATATAGGGATTTTATCACAGCAGATGCCAAAACATTCACAAGAGGGTATGAAGTAAATCAGAGTAGTAACATATCACCAGAACTCTCTTTCAAGCACTGTGAATCCACCCTCATTTACACTATATATGAGAGAGTCCAGAAGCGGATATGCAAGGGCAGGTATGCTAGATGTTCCCCTCCACAGATACAAATACATGTGCAAAACTCCAAATTTATGATAACCAGTTAAATGTACCTTGTCACAAAAAAAGTAGCTGCATTTCAGTGGCATATTGCTATGTAAAAGGTATTGAAAATAAGGACCTCTCAGGCATGTAGACTGAAAGCATCACACAGATCTCAAAATCCAGAAAGTTAGTATAAATAAGTGCATGTATGCAGTTGCCCTCAGAACTTCACCCACTAGCTTAGCTGAACTTATTTAACTTAACTAGTACAAATGAAGAACAAGGAAAGCTTTGCTGAAAGGCTAGAATTTGTAAGCATCTAAAGAAATATGTTTTTCTTTGTAACAAAGCTACAGATAAAACACACAGCCTCAAAGACAACAGAATCAACTGACAGAAAGATGGCTCCCAGTTAGACTGGTGGACTATGTCATCAATACTTTATATAAAAACCTCACCTGGACAAAGACTGAGATTCTGTATGCAGTGGTAGGAAAGAAGCAAACATGCAGCAGGTTTTTAATGAAACCAAGCCTCATTTTAAATGGCAAAGCAATCTGTTCATTCTCCAAGGTGAAAGGCTGCTGTTAAAAAACAGCTTTGAAATGACTTCAGGTATGCACACAAATCCCTCAGTGACCTAAGCATTTTGGGGGGGGGGATCAGATTAAAGGTTTGCATCAAAGCCCAATGGAGTGTTGTTTAGAAAAACTGAAAAAAGTTAATTAAGGCTACTGTGTTCCACTTGGGCTTCTAACTTTAAAAGGGTTCTCAGAGAGTTATTACACTCTCTCTCCTTCTCTCCAAAGGACTGATGCCAAACCACACGTGTTTTGGCAGTAGCACCACACTCTCCCTTTTGCAGAATCTACTAGGCATCCCTGCCCTGGATAGGGAAAGAAGCCTCAATATGGGAGCACACCTGAAGCAGGCTATGACCTGGGCCATTTTCGCACTACACTCTTATAGCGCGATTATTGCACTTTCAACATCCTATGGAATCCTGGGGTTTGCAGTTTCGGGAGGGGCCAGGTGGCCCCTCCCGAAACTACAAACCCCAGGATTCCATAGGATGTTGAAAGTGCAATAATTGCGCTATAAGAGTGTAGTGCGGAAATGGCCACAGTGATTGTAGCTCAAGAGGTGCTGGGAGGGGAACAGTGAGGGACACAGATGGGACATGATGGTCTGTGAGCACATATGAGTGCCAAGCCCTGTTTAAACCTGCTTCTCAGACAGGATGAACTGCTGCTTGGCCATCTACATTAAAATCACATTGTAGCAAAGAAAAATATCAAAAAGAGGCAAAGTGGCTTTGCAGGACATGCAGTTTGAAGGCACAGAATTCAGAAAGTCTGGAAAAGGGGTGCAATCCCTGATTATCCTGTGATCATGACTGATGAAGCAGTTTTTGGCAAATCAGGGCAGAAAATAAACTGGGGTGAACCTTGTGCTGAGGATCCCCCTCGACCTGCACACATACTGTCCATGCTTTAGGATACATTTCTGTTTAGTCTCTCAAGCCCCTAAAAAAGTCTTCAGGGATAAGGCAGAGGGACAAATCTTCACAAGCTAATATTTGACTCTTAGTCCTTCCTGCCATATAGGTTTCAGATCACAGCATATCCGTATCCTCCATGCTGAAACTGCTTCGGCGACTGCTGGCCTTTGAGGCTTCTGGGGAGACAGCAGAAAACAAGGGGTCAGAAGCCACAGGCAGCATGGTATCCTCCATTAGCATCAAGTCTAACTCCTTCTTGGACAAAGAGGGGAAAGAGACATTTTGGCTGGGGTCCAGAGGGTCATGGAAGCCTCTGGAGTTGTCATCAAAGCTCAGGTTATGAGTAAAGTCCAGCTGATGGTAAGGAGACTGTGGAGGAGCAAAATGAGGCTGGTGCTGCTGAGCTTCCAGCTCAGGATGGAGTTGTGATGGAGGCTGTGGTGGTGGCAGCTGCTGCTGCTGGATCTCTGTTGTCCCCTCATCCCCAGAGGCTTCTTGCTTGACAACCTGTTGAGCTAGTTCAGCCATGTTCAAGCCAGAAGGTGAAGTGGTTGGCAGCCCATGGACCCGAGCCTGCATCTCCAGCTCCTTTAAAACAAGGCATACAAAGGAAGAGTTCTTATACAGAGAAAAAGAGTGAGCAGATAGGGCAGCACACAGACAAGAATGCAGAAAACAACAGAGGTCTAATCTATATAATACATATATGGTACAGGACCTCCTTCAACACACATTCAGCATGGAACTGTCTTTGAAGACAGCTGGAAACCTGGCTCTTACATGCATGAGCTTTCATAGGACTAACTCCTTTATGCAATAAATTTTTTCTGTCATCAACTCCACCATCACTATTATTTTTATCTTACATTTCAGTTACCATTAAATTATGTTGCCTTGCATCCAACTTAAATACTGAGATCATGTAATTTTCAAACCTAAGAGGTGATATGGGATATTTGTGCTTCTTCAGCTCCTGCACCTGAGAATATATCTGGTTAACAATAGCGAGCCAGATAAGCATTTTATATGATCTGTGGAAAGGCATCATCAAATGCCTACAGCAAGTGGGCATTATCCATCAAAGGAATACATGAGTGAAAGACACAGCAAGAATCTGCTTTGTAGGCAAAGCTATGAAGCTCTCTTTCAAGTTTTTCTCAGGGCAAGAGGATATGAGATGGTCTATCAAACAGAGATGGACAAAGAATGGAAGCTAGTATATCATCCATGATGGAATAAAGAAAGACAGCTTCTACAAGCACATGAAGGTAAGTTAGAGAGTGATAAGCAGCGACCACAAAAAGGGAACCTGCCTGTATGCGGAGCCAAAGCTGCTTGTTTGCCATTTCCAGGCGTCGAGAATGATTCTCAAGATCTCGCGACCTCTGCAGGTCCTTCTGCATCCTCCTGATGTAATCAACAGAGGCTTTCAGAATCGTCCCTTTGTTCCAGCGCACATCCCTGGCATTAAGACATGGAAACAAGCAGAACATTAAAGACTGAAAGGATTACTTCCAGATTCAGGAAAGCCATTGACAGCAGGTTTAATAGCTGGCAGTTTACAAGCAAATGGAGGAAGGAGTTGAAATAATCCACAGAAAATGCGTTGTTTACTTGTCTCAAAAGCAAGAAAAATTCTTCAAAGTTCATTCGGTAACCTTAGAATTGTTGAGGACTACATTCCCTCAGGGGTGATCTGGCAGGGGCTACATGTCAGTGATGAGTTGATGTGTCAAACATTGAGACACTATTGGTTACTTTGATTTCCAGAACTGTAGCTATGAGTTATACCTTCAGATGTGCCAGATGGTGAAGCTCTTAAGCAAAAACAGTTTCTTTAGTTGCCACAGGCCATGATATTTAGAGAAACTAGCTTGCATTTTATTCTTATTTTCTGTTCAATTTGTCCTGTCATAAACTGTTTCTCTGGCTTTTTTTCTTCCAGTAGGGGTTGCTTCTTACCACAAGGATCCAGTGGGATAAAAATGGATTTGAAACACTAGTTTGGCAAGGAGATAGCAGGCAGCATCCCTATTTCTATCCAATACCTTAATGTCCTCCTCCCCAACCCTGATTTGTAGGGATTCAGCTGCAAACCAAACTTGACACATGGATATATGGCCACAATGCCCAGTCTGGCCCTAAAGTTTTTATGCTATTGCTTACTGATTTATTCTAATCTTAAATCAATAAATAATCTTTAAATGGTAAAGCATTAGTATTCTTTACAAATTAATAAAGAATGATTAAATGTGTAAGCACACACACACAGAGAGAGAAAAGCTGTCCAATAATTCTATGCTTTACATATGGGGGGTACTTCTAGAAACAAGAAGCTCTGGTTTTAAATCTACAGGAAAAACATTTATATTGTAAAGATAATTTTTATTTTGCTTTATTTTATTCTGAAATCTTTTGCTTAAGCTCAAGGAAGTTTGGTGTTCTATTGGCAGGAGGGGGATGTGTTGTAGTTGTTGTTGTGGGAAATGGAAAGATATTGTTTTTAGAAATATTTGGCTGGCATCCTGTTGGTCAGCTAAGATGGCCTAAGTTAAACTTATGACCTTGTTACTGTTTTCTATTTACCATCATGGCTCCCCAACCAAACTTAAAATCCTGCCAACCACACTAAGGGACTAAGTTCTGCAGGATGACACGTCAGCCCCTCTCACCAGCAAGCACTTGTACAATAAGCAGAAGCAGCGATCCTGTGGGGTCCTCTTGCAACTCCTTGGTGCAGCATGGCTTGCTAGAAGCGGGGAGGTCTGGACATGTCATCCTTCAGCACCCTGCTTGCCAGTAGCACACACATCCATCCCTCAGAGTGGCTGGCTGAATTTAAAGTGGGTTTGGCGAATCAGATTGGGAGACAGAGCACAGCCATGACATAATGACTATATGCCTGCAGCAGGATCTCTGCTGATTGTGTTTAGATACAAAACATAATACTCCAGATACTCTTCTTTCCATCACTTCCTTCTCAACATGGTTTTCAGTATCAAGAAAGCATGCAGCTTTTATCAGAACTTACAGATCTCCAGCTTTTGGGATCAGCATTCCTAGTTCTTTAATGCGATCATTAATGTTGAACCTTCGTCTTCTTTCAACTGCAAGGAGAAAGAAAAACAGTGGAAATTTAAAAACTGCCTAAAACATTTCATGGTTGGAAATGAAAAAAAAATCAGTATAAAATGGAAAAAAGCAAATGGCTACTGTCTGACTAAAAAAGTCTTAGTTTAACCTCTCTCAGATTGATGCCCCTCACAGATATGCTGCAGCACAACCCCACTACCCTCAACCAGCAGACCAACATCATGGTGAGTAGGTGTGATAGAAGTTGTAGTCCAACACATTGGGTGAATGTGGATTAGGAGAGGCTGTCATAATCATATCTAGAAACTTACATATGAGAAAAACAATTGTGCTCAAGAAAGAGACCATAGCACCTTTGTCCTGTCATTGTGCATGTGTCTATGATGCTGTAATAGGTAGTGTTTCAGACTATGGAATCCACATTCTCTCACACAAAAGGACAGTAATGCCTCTTTTAACATAGCTCTTGTCATTTCCAGCTTCAAGCAATCTTCTTTTTTTAAATAGCATCAGCACCCAATGGATCAAGAGTGCCCCTTACTGATTAGTTTTACTGATTATTCTAACCAATTAAATTAATTAAATGCTACAATCCTAAAAGCCAAACAATGTGGTCATGGCTACTCAAATACTATATCCATTTGAACACAGCAAAACAGAACTTTTAGATTCTATAGTCCCACATACTCTTATTCCCATGCAAGTATTTACAATCATTATTAATGTAAGTCCTGTTGTGTGTGTATGTGTGTAAACGGGCACAAATACATGCACACAGCGGTCAGTGCCATGTGCAGGTACATGAAGGAAGATGACTATCTGTGGACATGTACACGATTCTGTACATGTGTATACGTGTGTATGTGTGTAGTATCCGAAATGACCAGTTTTGGTGTAATACAGAGGAGGAGAACAGCACACACAGTGAGATGAAACTGGTAGCAGAAAGAATGGAAAAATCTTGGGTGCCACTATCTGGAGATCTGTAAGCGTTAGACAACCTGTGGCCTGGCTGCAGCATGTATATTTTTATATTTGGAAATAAAATATTAGAAACCCACCCCAAATGAGATTTCTCCTTCAGAAAGAATTCAAATGCAAGTTTTGCTCCCACTATTACTTCTTACTGCTTGGGGAAGTGTGTGGTGTGCAACATAAACAATAAGAGCAGTAGGTTATGTTATGTGGCACACCAGAAAGGACCATGTCTCAGGTTGACAAGGTAGCTTTCTTTGCCTATTTCAAGAGCTGCATCAGCTGTGGGCAGAAAACTGATTATCTTCCATTCTCATTTGTAATATTAGAAACTGATGTCTGAGTTAAAATTAAATCTAAAAGATAACTGTGTGGGTGCTGATTGCTTTCAGACTAAGGGGAACAGTTACAGGAAGCCATGCTTTAAGAATGCTGGAAATGGTGGTGATCAGAGAGGCGTCTTCTAAGAACCAATCAAATAAGTAAAAATACTTGTTCTATATCATGTTCATCCTATTGTGTCAAGGAGAATGGCTAAAAGAGAAAACACAAAAGGTCTACATGAGGACACTTCAGTTCTTTGCACAAGTAGCTACTGTGGAGTGTTGCTAATGACTGTCTTGACATTCTGGAGTTCTTCTCTGAATCAAGATCACTACAGTAGCATTAAGAAAGCTGTGACATTTTGACATTGGTGCATGAGAACACTGTTGACATTCCATCTAGAAAGCATAAGAAGGAATAGCACAGGAAGCCCTAAAGAGAATTTTGGAATTTGTTGCAGCCATCACTCACTTAGATTGTGATTGTCCTTCTTCTGGCGTTCCTTAGCCAAAGCACGGCTCTCAGCATCTAGAGACAAAGACAAAGCAGGTGATCAAACCAGTAAGTCAAGAACAAAGGATGATGTTTAATACGCATATGCACTTACCCACACATATGCATAAAGAGATCCCCCCCCTTGTACTCTGAGGCAAAGCTGAAACGGAATATCTCCCCAACCAGTTAACTCAAGCATGAGACCACTGGCCACATACCCTCCTAAGTTACCTGTGAGCTCTCTTTTCTGGGTGAGATCAGCAGGACAGGAGCTGCTGGTGATGCCCACCACAGAGGGAGTCATTGGAAGGTCACTGCTATACACATTCATATGACTGCTGGATAGCGGCAGCTAGAAAACAAAGATGTGGAAACAAACTTTTATCTTGGAACAAGAAACACAGAATGACAGTTGCAGCCTGAGGAAAGTATGATGGCTGCAATGTCTGTTTCAGCTGCCCAGGCTACTTATATCCTATTTAGTTATACTATCAGCTGCAGAAGAGAGGCTTTCTTTTGGAGAGATTCTGTGCCAGTGTAATAATGCATGAGTACCAGAACAAGATAGGAGGGACCTAGTGGACAAGCTGTTCATAGCTAACTGTTGTCCTTTTCCTAGCTTTGCAATACCTGTGATGCACTACATTCCACATATGTGGCTCTTGTATACATCCATACACACAACACTCTGAGATCTTGCCTGAGGAAAGCAGCTTTCAAAACTCTAGAATGGGACCAAAGTTCTCTTCGATTCATGCCAAATGATGGCTCTGAATCACTTGCTGGGAAAGAAATTAAGAGTATCTAAGTTGCAATTTATAGCTCATCTAGCTTAATGTTTTAACTAGAGTAAGATTTTCCACAACTTTCAAGGCAGAGCTATCTGGATTTTCTGTTTTCACTCAAGTCCAAGGTACTAAATGAACTATCAGTCTAAGTATACCCCAACATTTCAATCAAGCTATCTCTCACTTCTCAAGGCTGTGCAAGACCTGTAGGACATCTTTCCTTCTTGGAGGAGAAGGCATAATGGAATAGTATAGCACTTGGTATACCCAAGTTCCCAGGTTTAATCTTTGACATACAATTTTTTAAAATAAAACAGACCAGCTGAAACAAAAGACATTCTAGTCTAGTCTAGTCAAATGACATAGCACTGATTTAGAAAAGAAGTACGCTGCACTGAACTCTGCCCTCATTCCCACTGCTGCCACAGACCCAAGCAGGGCAGACTCCACTGCCATTGAAGTTGCCACATCTACAGTTACCATCAAACTGCACCACAGACTACAGAAGCTCTATATGGAACAGAAACGGCCTTTGCAAGACAGGATATAGATCTTTATGGTGCAAAAAGGAGGAAGCAAGAGCCAAATAAGCAGCAACAAGCAAGCCTCAAAAATAATTTTGCTGAGGGCAAGAATAGGGTACAAAATAGCAAAAGTGCTGCAGATTTCTGCCAGCATGAAGTCAGTTGTGGTGACAGGCCACAGCAAGGCTGCCAAAACCAACCTGCCAGGAGGTGCATGCAACCTATTGCTTAGTGCAGTTTTGGATGGACTAAAGTGTCAGTTCTGTCTTTACAGAGAGAGGTCTTCTCTCTCCTATTTGAAAATTAAAATTATTGTTATGTGCTGTCCAGCTGCCACTGAGTTACAGCAACCCTGAACGCCCTCCAACAGACCCTTTTATTAATGATCCTGCTCTGATCTTGCATTTAAACTGAAATACCTCATAAGGCATTACCACTAAAACAGCATCTCTAAAACTCCACTCCTATGTGCTGAACTCCCAATCTCATTTACACATAGAGATTTGGAATGGGGACAGAGCTGTAAGTAGCATCAGACTTGTAGTGTGTGCACATTGTAACTTTTACCCTTTCTGGCAGTCTGAATAAGATTTTCCTTAAATCTCACCACATTTCAGTCAAAAGACAATGATATTTTCTTTTATATATCTTTTATATCTTCTTCTGATATGGCAGCTTTTTTTGCTTCAATAGCCCCCAGCCCCATCTGACAGTAAGAAGCAAAAACAGAAACACTCACAGTATTGGGCATATGAATTTCTGGATTAATACATCCCACCGTGGTCGTCAGCTGCATTATGTCTTCAATGACATCATCTATCTGAAAGAAATATTTCCAGAGGAGTACCTTAGTTACTCTGTTATAGCAGAAATAGCAGAAGTCTTGCACTATAAATTTAGTATAATAGAAACTTTCACGGATTACAGTCTGCCAGATATAGAAGGGTCTTCCCAACCCAGTTAGTAACACTGATATATTTTTTAAATACATGCATGTGCATAGATATGGGAAATATGATGATAAATTTGTGATTCTAGTGAAGAAGGTCTCATTTCACATGTCTCTACATCTCTTGCCAGAAAAGAAAGGAGATAAAAGCTCCCCCATAGCTAGTGTTTATCTACCATTTCCTACGCTGTAATGTGAAAATCAGAATTTGATTTTTCTCCACTTCTAAACATCAAATTATGCACAGGAGAATTATGTAATGCAGCTCTGGCTGAACTTCACCACTTCACATTGAAAGAGGAGGGTTGCATATTTGAATTTTACCTCCAGTAAACTCTACACTCCTGTAAACTTGCTCAGAACAGGTTTAGCCCAGCTTCTTCCTCTATCCCTTATGAGTTTTCTGTCAGGGAAAATCATACATGGAGTGGCAGAATCCAGAAAGACACAAACCCTATAACTGTATTGGCCAAATAATTCTCATGTAAGCCATTGCCTGAGAGGAGAAGTGCCTCCTGGAAGAGAAGCAGGCTTTCCCACAAGCAGTGTTCCTGCTTCTTCTGGCATGGTACCAGGAAAAGCAAGGCTAGATCTGTATGTCTTATTTAAAAATCCACAAGTATCCTCTCTAAGATATCCAAATTCCATACCCACCTCCCTTTCTGGATTAGAGCCAATGTTCAGCATTGCCATGGGACTGTTGGGGGTGCTGTTGCCTGCAGAAGAGGACAAGACATGGCTTGGCGTTGGTCTCACACCAGGTGAGGCAGAAGGGGGAGGCTTGGGAGAAGGGGCACTGAGCAGTGGAGCAAACTTGTTCCCATAGGTTTCAGACAGGAATTCTTGGACCTTCTTGTCTCGTGACCGTTGCAGGTGGTAAGTAGTAGGGTTCTCCAGGAAAGACTGAACCTAAAAGTAACCATTAAAAAGTCAGCACAGGACAGACAGAAAATGCAATCCATGTTAAGAGGTGGCAATAATTTTCACCTGAACATGTATTCAGAAAAAAAAGTTTATTTTTCCATAGCATACTGACTTTAGAGACCTAGCCTTATTAGGTTCACTAACTGCAACCACACTTAATACCAATGTAAATGGCATTGGTCTATCATTCTTCCCTAGCACATTTGATTTCTTTGTTGTCTAGCATAGATTGCAAACTTCTTGGGGACATGGGCCTTACGTTGGCAATCCTGTAAAGTGCAATGCACAATGGTAGTCCCATCACAAATCCTGATAGTAAGAGGCAGAAGTTATCCCTGTAGTTCCCTAATCTATAATAATCTTCCAGCGGAGATGAATAAACCATGCCCTCTACCACTTTTGAGGCTTAAATTCATACAAAAGTGAGAAAAATTTAGAGACTGAAAGAGATGATTCTTTACAATTTTCAGGTGACAATGATTTTGCTTTTAAATGCAAACTGGTTGGCAGATTTTATCTCTCCCCAGCTACTGCTTGCCATTGCTTGAAATAGTGGTTTGCCTGGCTCTCAACAGGCCAGTAACGCATCATGATGTAGCGTTGTTCCCGCTGGTATTTTGACCCAGACATCTAGTTGTCACTGGAAGCTACAACAAGGCTTGAGTATGTATGTGTGTGTGTTTGTAAAGCAAAGCAAAGTAATGACTGAGTGGAGTTATAGTTACACTTAAAAGTAAGCATTTGTAAGATTTCTCTTGCCTCCCACCCACACTAATTAAACCAATTGGGGTAGGGGAAGTGTTATCCCACTGGAAAACCCTGTCCCGGGGTCTACAATTTTGATATTAAAATATGATTCCATGTGCCTGAGAGGTTGCCCGGATGAGCACCTAGGCAGCAACGGTTGAACGATCAAAAACCAGGTCAGGCCAGTAAAATCCCCTGTCACATAGCCCCAGGAGACCTCAAGCTGTGCAAACCCACAGTAGACAAAGGGTCCTCAGCCCCTGAGAAGCTGACTTGAGGGGATTAGCGTGTTTGCCCCAAGTTGAGCCAAATCCTATCAGGCAAGGACCATTTACATGAAGTCACACCACAACCCAATGCAGCCGAAGATCCTGAGACTCTGGCAACACCTTGTAATCTCATCATGCAAAGGAAGTTACCATTGTGGAGCTTCTTTCTTGTTGCAACACTCATTATTCTCCCTGGGAAAGGATTAGCCCTCCAGGTACTTTTTCCCCTACAAATAGTCCCAGTTTTTGAGCGGTTCTTTGGATCACTCCCGGTCATCCCAGCTGACTGTTTCTCCGTCCACTGAGTAATCCCCTCAGCCCTCTCCGTGCTGAGCAGCACTTCTTCGCTGTTTTTCCCGGACCAAGGACTTCAGGAAAAGGTGTAGCATTACCCAGCTACAATCCCTTCAATATTCCCCCTATCCAGTTTCCCCTCTTTTGCTTCTTAATAGGTCTTGAGTGAGTGTGTGAGTAATTGCGTTGGTGCGTGAGACTTTCATTCAATAAAATAATTTTATTGGACATCTTCGTTTGGTTTTTGGCTTGGTCTGACCCTGTAAAAACTGGGTAAAAAGACCCCGCTAAGTTACCCTGCCTCTCGCATTGCTATTGCTCGTGCTCTGGCTAGTTTCCATTCCCTATCACGTGGAGCACACTGAGGTGTCCCCCAAGGGATCCCAGAAATCAGGGTAACAGAAGAATCACCTTGTCTCACTTTTTTTTTAAAAAAGAAAGCAAAATCACATTTCAGTCCAGCACCAAATAAACTACATTGTAAACAAATGGTTTATCAAATATCACACTGAGATGACATGACTGATTAACAATAATTAAATAACAATGAATTTCACTGAAAGAACAATAATTAAAAAAAACAAATTATTGTGTACAATACTTAACAGCAAGAACTAAAATTCAGAAGACTGCTAAAAGAAGTTAAATATGCACCTTGGAAAAATATAAGACTAATGAGTAGCTGGTCACTTGAAAATTTTAAGAAATCTTCAAGTCAACTGCTTTATTTTAGAAAACATCCTTTCTCTGTTTGGAAATTTCATGCAGAGATGTTTTTTCTTTCAAAAATTAATTACTATTCCTAACAAAAAGGGCAACTTCTTAAGGAATTGTAATGCATGTGTTCTGTAGAAGACTATAAATCTGTTTAGGTATTCTCCACTTTGTTTATTTGAAATTAAGTTATTTGTTGACTTGTAAACAAAGCATGTTGGTTGTTGCAATTTTCATACATCAATAGATGTTCAACTTCCTCATTAGGCAGTGGCACTTGTACCTTTAAGACTTCTCCTGGCACAGGAGGTGGCGACTGGAAATGAACTGGCGTGTTGATGGCAGGGGTTGGAGCCATTGGCATCTGCTGCTGCTGTTGCATGTAATGCATCATTGCCTGCTGCTGCATGCGCTCCCGTTGCTCTTCTTGCTGTACTTGTTCTCTCATGAGCTGCATCCGTAAACCAATGCGTGACGCCATGGTTTATTTTTTTAGTCTGTCAAATCTTCCTAGGAGACACCTAAAATCCTGGGGAATAAGTTAGAAGAATTTAGGCACAACAATTCAGGGTTAACTTATGGCCTTGCCTATATGGCCAAAATACTGTCACACGTTACAAACAGCACTTTAGAGAAAACAAGAGTTACTTTACAAAAATGAATACAAGTGGTACAAATGCAGCAATGACTCAACTATGCATTAATAGTAAATACAGAGTAAATCTAGAATAGGTCAGCTATAAAGAACTTCTGGCCCTCCATATGTTGTTGGACTATACCTCCTATCATCCCTAGCCACAGGCCACACTACTTGATGCTGATGGGAAGGTGGAGTCCAGCATATAAACTGCCATAAATTCTTCATTCGCAGAATAGGTTCTGTTCCAACCACACTGCAACCATCTAGCCTTTTGTCTTCTGAAACTCATCAGAGCAATTTTTTTCAACTGAAGTTTTACAATCACTTTCGGTAGCAGTCAAAATAAACTTTGCAAAAGACAAAATGCTATGCAAATGCAGAGATTTTATTTCTGCAAGGGATCAGATCACATCTTGTTTATTGTATGTTTTGCTATAGCTGTAAGATGCAAGTTAGGAACAACAAAAAGAACCCCCATCCAAAATTATAAATTTGTTATTATGTGCCCCCAAGTCAAATCCAATTTATAGGCACCCCATCATAGGATTTTCTTGGCAAGATTTATACAGATGAGGTTTTCCATTGCCCTCCTCTGAGGATGAGAGAGTGTGACTGGTCCAGGATTACTCAGTAAGTTCCCACAGCTGAGCAGGGATTTGAACTCTAGCCTCTACTACACCAGATTGGCTTTCTATATTATAAAATACTTTATTTTATTCTCTATTTTATAATCTTACAGCATAGCAAATTGATTTACTTTTTTAAAACCTTTTATAAATACATTTGATGAACACTGATACTCAGTACTCTTGCTTCTCTGAATAAGAAGGAATAATTTTACATTTTAATGCATTTGGTATTCACTTTTGCTCTTTCCTTAACATATAACAATTGGTGTAGCACCCTTCCCACATTCACTTTGAAGTAAAAACAGAAAATAAATGGTTTAAAGTCAGTTAATAATCCCCTTTCCCGTGACATTAAACTTTGCCCTGGAATAACCCAGGGAATGAAAATCCATTTCCTTCCGTCTGCTTCCTTATCATCTCCAGTCAGATGACAGGAGGTACATATTAAACATTACTGAATGGAGCCAGAGGTGATCTTGAGCCGAGCCCCCACCCCACCCTGCACTCTCGTCATGTGACACAGGTAAAATTGAAGACCAAAAATGGAAAAAGAAAAAGATAAGAGCATTGTTTGCATTAGCCTACGGATGAAAGATGGTCTAGAAGGTGGAGTAACAAAAGTACTTGTTGCAGCTCCCTGCCCTGCCGGTGCTTCCTATGCTCACTACAGACTGAGCTTGAACTGTGAAAAGATATCCAGATCATTCATCTGAAACTCATACAATTAACTGGCTTAGATTTCTTTATGTGCAAGATCCCCAATAATAAATCCACAAATAACTATTATTTAGCTCTGGGAGAGCAGACTTCACGCTCACTTTGTGTGTTCTGTTTGGTTTTAGCTGAAATTTTGAGATTAAAAAATAGACCCAAGTGCCAAAACTATACACTGAGAATTCTTCGAATATTCAAGCCAGTATTGCTCTGCTGTAACACTACAGCTAGTGCTGACATCTGTGACAACAGAGAACTAATCTTTGCCCTCTTCTGTTTTATAGCCTCCAGGCATTTGAAAAATGGTATCATGCCTTTCTTCAGTTTCTTTCTTCTCCTCAATTTTGAGGAGTAACAACAACCTGTAATATGAAAGCTCTTAAAGTGAATATGCTTTCATAATGATTTTGCAGGGCAAGTTCAGCCCTTCTGAGAATGAATCGTGATGCTTATTCAGATGCTGAAATATGCACACACCATTTGACACCCAGCTAGTTAAGCTTTTGTCCTCAGGGTGCCTCAGCTCTTTTACTAGCCGCCTGCTTCAGGCATGGAGTGTGAAGAGTTTACAGGCCCTATCTGGGCATAGATTAAGTTATCTCATTCCTTCTCGCTGTCATAACACAGGCGGTACATAACAACTGACACACAGAAGAATGGATGGCTTATTCATATGCTACACAAGTTTGCTCAGAAACAAGCTTAACCTTCTACAAATTGTGATATTCCTTTTGCCCAAATGGACAGGAGGATGTGATCAATGACTTGAGGGAAATCTCTTAAATTATATTCAAGGAAGCTCCTTCAGATTCTTGTTTGTAATCCTTTTCTTGCTTTTTCACTTTCTTCTTCACACTGCCTACCCTCTTATACTAAACAGATGAAAACTGGGACGTGTGTGGCCGAGCAATATCAGAGTGGGGTCAAGACAGCAAAAGTTGTTGACGAGGAAGAACAGACAAACCAGCAGAGCCTGCAGCAGTTTATTTTGGCCTGAGCCTAATGGGAAGGACAAGACTCCAACCCTTCTTCTTCAACTCTTGCTGAGTTGAGCACTAATTTTTGCATGTTGAATTTGATTTGCAGCAACTGAAATGAGCTGAGGACAGAAGCGAAAGTGGGAAGAGAGACAAATGGGGACATTTAAAAAGCAGCTGAAAAAGTGGGATGACAGAGGATTAATCAGGATTGTCCCTGCCAAATTGCAAGAGTTGGAAAGTGTGATGCTATCCAAATATCTCAAATAACTGAAACAAATGCTATCTGACAATTATTGTACATAACTCTCAAATTTACATGCAGTTAACATACCAGTACAACCAGTGTAATATGGCAGTATCACAATGCCTTTATATTTAATGTACTGTACCATCATACACAGGCTACTGAGTACAGTTCTCATCACTTCACCTCAGAAAGGATGTTGTAGAGCTAGAGAACAAAGAGGTAACCATAATGATCAAAAGGATGAAGCTATTTCCTTTTGAGGAAATGGTTACAACATTTGCTGCTTTTCAGCTTACATGGGGCTCAATAATGAGGGAAGAGAGACACAGTAATGTTGTATAAAATTATAGACAATGGAGAAAGATAATAGTTTTGTCCCTTTTCTCACAGGACTAGAGCTCATTGTAGTTCAGTGAAGCTGAACAGTGGGAAATACAAAAAGCCTGGATATAACTCTTTAAAGGTAACCATTTTACTCATTACTTTTTAAGAACAACCATGTGCCAACATAATTAATTTTAACACTGAAATGACAATGATATTATGTTTTTGAATAATGAAACTGTATCTCATTATTGAGGGGGGCTTGGGGCAGGGGGTTTGGTCATTTGAGGCAATTTTTAGTATTTTATATTGATTTTTAAATTTGAAAGTAACACTCCTAACATATTACAAAGCAGCATTTTTTGAAAAATAAGTCAATTGTTTTTTTTCAAGTAATGCAAATGCGTTAGCTTTAAAAGTAAGGATTCAACCCTCTAGAAATTTAGAACAGAAAAACAAGTAAAAAATGACAAAACCTAGATTTGGACACTAATTTCTTTCTATGGGATGACTTTACATGTTACTTTGTTACGAGGAGGAGGAGGAGGAGGAGGAGGAGGCGGCGGCGGTGGCAGCGGCGGCGGCGAAGGAGACCAACTTTTTAGGAGGAACTTCCTGACAGCAACAGCAGTCCGACAGTGGAATATGCTGCCACAGAGTATGGTGGATTCTCCTTCTTTGAAACTTGGAGGGTGGATGGCTATGGAATGCTCTGATGGTATATTCTTGCATGGCAGGGGGTTGGCGCTGATGGCCCTTGTGATCTCTTCCAGCTCTATGATTCTATGATTGCACATTCAAGTGTGTAAAACGAAGATTCATTTCCCCCCACCTCAAGTGAAGCTTTCTAAAATCCTCTGCTTGCAAATAATATGCTACAGTAAAATTTTGAAGGGTGCACAGATGGACCCTGGAGGTCTTGACCAGGGATTATAGGAGTGCTCTAGTTTGTATTTTCCCATTTCTCTCCATTTCCTATTTGCCAGTCCTCAACATCTTGCCCCAGCTTGCCTCTGTGGATCAGCCCGAATATATCTTTTCTTCTACCATCTTTGTTTGATTAACTCTTAGAAGTAAAGAAAAATATATTCAACATATACAGTTACTTGGCAGTCTTTTCTCTCAAGTAAAAAAAATATGAAATAAATATCCCAAGTACAAAATAAATCTAAGCAGGCAAACGTGACAGGTTTTTTGACACATGAATGGTATTTTAAAAAGACTTCCCAGTTTCCATTCCTGTTCTATCCTGAGCCAGCTTGGATATAAATAAATTACATGGATCAAAAGCTATGAGATGGCGTGAAGAACGGAATTAATTATCTATAGCAAAAAAATTGATTTAAAAGGCTGGCCCATAGGAGAACTGCTTCATATTATCATTTAGACATTTTGAAAGTCTACTTAGAAAATAATGTTCAGGATAGCAACACAAGCACTGCATAGTCAGTCTTTAATGTGCACCAACTGGAGACCAAATAATTTTGCTTCAAAAAGTGGAATATTATACTAATAGTACTTTTGCCCAGAGATTCTTCCATATTTGTAATGTGGTCCTTTAATGCACCATGACCTCTAAGCCACAGGGTGCTGCATGTATTGGTCATTCACCTGCTCATAACCTGACTGGAACAAAAGGCCATTCACAAGTAGCTATACCTTCAGGCAAGTAACTTGTTAATTTGTAGTGCTGTGGGCTCCTGTTGTGAATTGCAGATATCTCACTGTCTTACCTGAGAGATGATACATGGCACAGCAGGATCTTTTGAAAGTCTGAAGAAGTCCCAAACAAAATGCCCTCTGCTTGGCCCCTACGTGTATTGCTGGACCCATATGTATATGTGTGTGTGTGTGTGTACATGCCTTCAAGTCATCTGTCAACTTATGGCCACTCCATGAATTTTATAGAGGTTTCTTAGGCAAGAAACACAGGTGGTTTTGCCAGCACTTTCCTCTGAAAGGAACACCTGAACCAAAGTACCTGGTCTTCATTAGCAGTCTTCCATACAAATACTAACCAGAGCTGATCCTGCTTAGCTTCCAAGATCAGACAGGATCTGGAGTCTTTAGAGTATCTAGGGCAACCTATTAAGCCATACAGCCAATTAAAACACTATTTCTATGATATATACAATTAAAATACACAGTACATATTAAAAACAGCACACCTAATTGCATATAATTCCATCCTCCTCATTTAAGGCCAAAGGCCTATTTAAACAAGAAGATCTTTGTCAACACAAAGAAGCAGCAAGGGGACAGACTGGCCCTCCGTCTAGAGCAAGTTCCAAAGCCTAGGAGCAGTCACCAAGAAGGCTCTCTCGGCCGTGTCTTCAGCAGCTGATCCTTGTTATTAGCTAATTGTTTTTAGCCATGTTTGTACATTAGCTAACATGAAAGCACTATTGGATTACTTCAACATTTAACTGCACAGATATCCTTTGACACAACACATTTTATATAGGGAAAAAGCCCTAATGGTTTCACAGAACAGGTCTATTCTTTCTGGTAGAAGTGATAACATGGGCACTAACTCTACCAAAAAAAGGCAGACCTGGTCTCTGAGAAATCTATACTAGAGGTACTTCTCTATTCTGCCTCCCACCCCCAGAAAACAAACCTGATGTATGGAATATGTCTTTCTGTCTGCAGCTGACACCCTCAGTTTCCCACAAGGCCCAGCCTCTGTAATGGCCCTCTGCCTCCTGACGTACTCCTGCTAGAATCAACTTCACAGCCTTACCCTTGTATTTCCCTATTAACAGTCAACATGCCAAGAAACCACAGAGATTAAATTCTAGGGTTGTCATAGAGCATTTATCCCCCAAACCCGCTTGCCACCCACCAAAAAAAACGACCATAATAACAGTAGGCTACTTTGCAGGGCTACCATAACCCATAATCCTTCAGCCACAGCCCTACTAATACATAGTATGTTTACAGAAATGATGATTTGCATCTACATTTATTGACTGAATAATTTTTTTAAAGTCATTTCAGAGAAAAAAATTAAATGAAGCTTGAATTACAAAGATCATGAATACCACGGGGAGATAGAAAAATTACTGCCCAGTAACAGCTATGTTAAATTCTTGGATTTCATATTTTTATGCAGGGCCAAAAACAATGGCTTGTGCTTTTAAATGAACCAGTAAATTCTTTCTTCAAAGACAAGGCATGTCAATCATTGCTATGACTTAATTCATTGGTTAAAAGAGCAACTGGGCTCTCAGCAGGTGGCACCGCAGTCCTAACTCGATGCACTGGCTGTTAGAGGTAAGGACTGGACGCAAATACCTTCTCCCAGCTGAAATCTTTCTGCCAGCTGTTCTCAGTGATGGGCCAACAGAGCAATTTGCAACCACTAAGCAGCAAATGGCCCAGGTCAGAAACAAACTGGAAAAAACTGTAGCTAAAAATAAATAGTAAATAGTAAATAGTATGAGAATGGATTTAAACAAATACACATATATGATGAGACTAATAATCTAATGTTACTGGTAACAAAAATAATTAGTGAATACAAATGCATTTGCGTTATAAATATAATATGTACACTATAGTGTATATAAAGATGCTGCACAACCTGTGAAAGCACTGGTAATTCTTTTGCAGTAAAGTCCTGATAAACTATATTCTCCAAAGTTGTTAAAAAATAAACTCCTGGTGGTTGGTAAGTGCACCTGTTCTTCTTTTACTCAGGATTATTCCATACAACTGGGGTTCCATCCTAACTGGGGTTAGGGCTCTCCAACAAAAGCTGGGAAGTACCAGAAGGTATTTTGTTTTGGGCCTCTGCATACCTAGAACAGACTCTGTTATACCAATATTCTGCTATTCAATTTACTTTCAATACCTTCAATTCAATTTTTTTCCAACTTATGGCAACCCTAAGGTGAACCTATCACAGGGTTTTCTGGGACCGAGTGTGTGTGATGTGCCTGGGGTCACACAGTAGGTTTCCATAACTGGGCATGTATAAACAAAGTTCCTGAGGCCTTCATAAAGGATGTCATTTTATAGTACACAAGTCAATTTTCTAAGGAATTTTGCAGGCTTTGTTTCTTAAAAGAACAGATGCATGCAGCTGACAGCGCCCCCTCTTCACAGTATTTTGAAAGAACCTTCGTCATGTACATGTATGGTTCTCTGAATATGAAGAAGTGCTATGGCAACAGGGTGGTACCCTTAATCCACAACAGCAATCCTACTTTAGAGGAAGTCAGGCCTACTGAATTCAGTGGGATTTATTTCCAACTAGAAATGCCTTAGACAGAAACAATATTCCTGTATACTGTTGAAGACTAGAATTCTTCTTCTGCATGCAAAGTATGCATAGCTTTCAACTTCTTCAGTTTTGCAATGGCAGATGTGACCGAAACTTCTCCATATATCTTGTTGTCCCTTGTACGCACATTCACAGCATTGCTGGCTTTTTCCTTTTCTCCAACCACAAAAATAAAATTATACTGAGCCAGCTGAGCATTTCTTATCTTCTTGTTTAAAGTGCAGCTCTGATCCAGATCGACATTGGCCATGAATCCAGCCTCAAAAAAATCACTGCAGACCTGCTGAGCATATTCTTCACAGGTTGGACCAACAGGAACTACCATGACCTGCCGTGGAGAAAGCCATAAAGGCCATTTTCCATCATAGTTTTCTGCCAGAATAACAATCATTTGCTCCGCTGAACCCAAAATGAGTCTGTGGATGATAACTGGCCTTTTCTTGTCATCTCTGTCTTTCCCTACATAAGTAAGATTAAACCTGATTGGTAGCTGGAAGTCAAGATGGATTGTTGCACACTGATGGTAGCGTCCAATAGCATCTTTGATTTTAATATCAATCTTGGGACCATAAAATGCTCCATCTCCTGGATTTAGCCTCCAGGGCTCCCCAAAGTCATCCAGACTGTTTTGAAGTTGCTTCTCTGCCTGGTCCCAAACCTACTTCTCCCGTAAGAAGTTATCCAGCCTTGTGGAAAGATGTACTTGAAAAGTAAAACCAAAAACAGTATATACAGACTGCAAGAAGTTCAGACAGCCCTTCATCTCCTCTTCAATTTGCTCCATTGTGCAAAAGATATGGGCATCGTCCTGTTGGAAGCGGCGAACCCGAGTCAAACCACTTAGAGTCCCCGAAAGTTCATTCCGATTAAGAACTCCAAAGTCAGCAAGTCTTAAAGGCAGCTCCCTCCAGGAGCGAGGTCGATGGGCAAACATCAAGCAGTGTCCAGGACAGTTCATTGGCTTAAGGGCAAAAGTTTCTTTCTCCGCCTCAAAAGAAAACATATTTTCACTGTAGTGCTGCCAGTGACCAGAAGCTTGCCAGAGTTTAATGTTATAGACATTTGGAGATACAACTTCTGTGAAGTTCCGCCAATGATATTCTTCTTTGATAAACTCCATGAGTGTATTATAAAGAAAAGCACCTTTGGGGAGAAAGAAACAGCTTCCAGGACTCAGCTCATGAAAGAAGAAGAGTTCTTGTTCCTTTCCCATTTTTCTGTGGTCCCGGTTTTTTGCTTCCTCCTGGAACTTCTCCCACTCTTTCATCATTTTGTTGTCTCGGAAAGATATTCCATAAATTCTCTGCAGTGTTTCCATGTCAGCCTTTCCTTCCCAATAGGTGGATGAGTTCTTAAAAATCTTTAAGGCAGTGGTTCTCAACCTGTGAGTCCCCAGATGTTTGTGGACTTCAGCTCCCAGAAGCCCTGAGCATTGACCATAGTGTCTGGGGCTTCTGGGAGCTGAAGTCCACAAACATCTGGGGACCCACATGTTGAGAACCACTGCGTAAGGCTTTAATTTTTCCAGTATGCCTCACATGAGGGCCTCTGCATAAATCAATCAATGGACCACATCTATATACTGTTGTTGTCGGTGTGTCAACTTTCTCGTTCAAGATTCGACATTTAAACTTGTTGCATTCAAATATATCCAGCAGGATCTCCTTGCGGATTTCTAGCCTTTCAAAAGGCTGCTTTTCCTTTATGATATTTTTACATATATTGGGAATTCTGTACTAGATACACCTCTGTTTTCCATGTATATGTCATAATAGAAACCATTCTCAATGGGAGGTCCATAGCACAAGCATCCACCATAATAATTTTCGATGGCTTCTCCACGGATGTGAGCACTAGAATGCCAATAAACTGCTTCAGCTTCTTCATTGTCAAACGTGAGCAGCTCCAGGGTGGAGTCTCCTTCCATTGGCCGATCTAAATCCCATAATTCCCCATTCACTTTGGCGATGACAGCATTATCAGCAAGTCCTCGACTGATTCCTAATGCTATTTGATATGGGGTTGTTTTCCAGGATTCCTCTTCTACCTTCTTCCCATCAACAAGAGTGATTTTGATTGGCCTGCTCTCGGTGGGTGCTCTGGAAGCAAGAAAGGCGTCATGCTTCTTTTTCAAGGTTTCAAGGTTTCATTTTTCAAAGTTTCAACCTATCTTTGATGAAGCTCGGCTCCTGCAGTGGTTCATTCTTACACCCATCTACAGCATGAGTTTCTTTCTTCCCCTTTTTATGTTTAGCTTGGTGAACATCATGGTTTGAACTGGGACAATCCTCGGGCCCTCTGGGGGCCCGCCCGGCTTCCCTGCGCGGCTGCAGGGCCTGGGCGTGGGCGAGCTCAGCGTCGAGGCTCCGCCGGAGGTGGAGGAGGCAGTAGCGGAGCTTCTCGTTCTCGGCCCATAGCGCCTGGAGCTCCGGGCTGGGGTCCCCCCGGAAGGCGAGGCCAAGGCCTGGCCAGCGCTCAGGCTCCTTCAGGCGCCTGATCTCAGCGGCCAAGCAGCAGATTTTCTGCTCCTGGCGGTCCAGGCAGGATGTGATGCCGTCGCATGCAGGGGCCACCACCGCCGTGGCCACTCCATCAGCTGAGAGGCGGGCAGGGAGGGAGGGCGACGTGGAAGACCGGCAGCAGCAGGAGGAGGAGGGCCGCTGAAGCAGCCTCCATAGCTGGGCAGGGAATCCAACCCTGGTCTCCAGGGTTATAGTCTAATGCTCAAACCACTATGCCATGCTAGCCTATCCACCATTTAATTAGTCCCAAAGTAATACCTGGCATTGCTGACAGCTTGAGGCTGGGTTTAAAAAAAAGAAAAAGAAAAAGAAAAAAGGACCCAGAGTACATTATAAAGCCCTGTGGGATACAAATTGAAAGGTTTTCAGTATTTTAAGCCCTTATTTTATAATCTGATTGTAGCTATACTGTATGTTTAAACCAATAGAAGAAAAACATGGAGAAAGGGAAAGTATTACAAAATATCAGGTGGTCACAGCTACATCTGTGGATCTTCATTACAATCTAAGCATTTGTTATCCAAAATGTCATTTTTTTGTTGTTACATGTCTTCAAGTAATTTCCAACTTATGGTGACCATACGGTGATTCTATCACAGGGCTTTCTTAGAAGATATGTTCAGACAGATTTTGCCATTGCATTCCTCTGATGTTGACTTGCCCAAGATCAACCAGTTGGCATGCATACTGAACACCCAAGTATCACTGTTTAAGCATAATCCTTGAACTGGCCCCAAACAGTTAACACCTCTTGATCAATAAATGTGTCCGTGAAATACACCAGTGTAACATCTTGCTGCTATATAGTAGCACTTCTAGACTCCACTGTCATTTCATACTTGGACATACCACTGGCTCACCTAGCTCAGTACAGTTTATATCTGTTTTTCCTAGCCTCGTTCTTTCCATCACTCTTCTAAGTCAACTTAAGTCAGAAATGCTAGAAGTCGTAGCCTAAAATATATGGAGGACACCACTTTCGAAGAAAGTTGGTCTACACTGAGAGGCAGAAGTTCTCCATGGTTTCAGTGGGCCCTTTCATACTATAAAATTATAGCACTATACTCTGTTTTAACTGTCATGGCAACATCCTATGGAATCCTGGGATTTGCAGTTTTTTGTTTTCGTATGCCTTGAATTAGTTTCTGACTTATGGCAACCCTAAGGCTATATCACAGGGTTTACTGGGACTGAGAGTGTGTGACACTCACAAATTCATCCAGTGGGCTTCCACAGCTGAGTGGGGAACTGAACTCAGGTCTACAGGGTCATAGGCTGACACTCAAACCAATGGTGTATTTAAGTCTTTTACTGCAAGTCTCAAACCCCTGAAGACACTTTCAAGTCAAGTCTTAAGTCTGGGAGCCAACTTTGTACCCCAGCCTATGTTCCAGAATTTTTGGACAGAGTTGAATAAAGTCAGTTTTAACAATTTAAGCAAAGTTGGCCCTCCACATTTATGATTTTGCCATCTGCAGCTTCAGACATGGGGAACAGAATCCTTCTTATTTCCCATTTCGGAAGCTGAAGGATTTTTTTCAGAAATGGGAAATAGGACCCTTCCTATTTGCCATTACTGAAGCTTCAGAAACTTTAGCAGGAAGGATCCTTCCTCTTCAAGCCTGTTAATTAACACATTTGCTGTTCCCTTCTGAGAAATGCACCCTGTACTCTGAGAGCAAGTCTTGTCTTCTGCTCTAAAGAAAAGTTTTATGCAGCAGGGACAGGCTGCTGGGCAGATCTCAAGCCTGCCTCAAGCCCACTGCCTAACCCATTTGCTATTCCCTTCTGAGAAATGCGCCTACCCTTTAGGCTTGAGGTAGATTGTCATGGGGCCAGCCGGCAAAAAAGAAATGGAAGTGTTGTTCAAAGTCGTAAGGTTTGTGGATGAATATGTTATGTTACTGAACCACGGGCAGCAGGTCAGTCACTAAAAATATATAAGTCTCAAGTTGAGTCAAGTCACTGCATCATTTATTGCCGAGTCAAATCACTAAAGCAACTTAAGTCCAACTTGAGTCCAAATCCATCAACTCAGGTCTACATCACTGCAAACCACTATAGCATACTGGCTTTTAGGGAGGGAAATTTAGAATTCTCAGACAGATTACAAACACCAAGATTTACAGGATGCAGCCATAGCAGTTAAAGTAGAATCAAATAACAGAATCATATATAAAGTAGAATAATATAGAATCATAGTGCTATCACTATCTAGTGTCAAAGAAGGCCCAAAAAGTCCTGCCTTGTCATACATGGAGAAAACAAGGATTTAATCTGTTTGATGCCATCTGCATGCAAAGTATGTGTTTTATCACTTATATCAGTGGTTCTCAACCTGTGGGTCCCCAGATGTTCGTGGACTTCAGCTCCCAGAAGCCTTGAGCATTGACCATTGTGGCTGGGGCTTCTGAGAGCTGAAGTCCATGAACATCTGGGGACCCACAGGTTGAGAACCACTGACTTATATACAGTCCAGGCAGACCTGAGTGTAAAAGTAGTTCTTGGAAGACTCCTAACTTTGTTCATCATTTTTAGCTTATGGAAAGCCTTAATTTGACTTTATTTCCAATGCAGCATAAAACTTGCATGGACTACAACTCTTCTTGTTAGAGACAAGCTGGCAGATTTAATATTTATTAGGGATGCATACACATAGAGGTTCAGTTATGAAACAAATGGCAGAGTTGCTTAAAGTCATGAAATGCAAAAAGAATGGTTTACAAGATTTTTGTGCAAGGCTCAAATGGTACCCACATGATAACCAAATGTACATCCAGTTTTGCACACAAATGGCCCAGATTTTATTCCATTATGTATATCTCTCTGTGTGCATGTATATCTATATCTACATCTATATCTATCTGTGAAATACACTGGATCATGATGGTTTGTACTACAACAAATCTGCTAGTCTTTAAGTGTCCACAAAGCTTTTCTTGTTGCTGCTGCTGCTAAAGCAAACTAATATGGCTACTTATCTGTAAATAATTTTTGGTCTCATACTGGACCACCTAAAAAATATACCACAGTTAACACATCATCAAAAGCCATATACAAGTCATGGCAGCAAGCACATGAACTTTTTTTTTCTCCATAAATGTAGATATCAGCTGAAGCCCTGTTAGTAGCATACCTTCTCCTAGTTGGAAACTATCAACCATTTATATATTCTTGGCACCTGCAGCCCTTAACTGAAACTGAAAAGAAAAGCCATTTCTTTTGTTTTTGATATTAGGAGCCTCTTCTCCATCCTGTTTATCATAAAAGTAGACTCACCAATGTCATAAGCAGAAAATTCTAAGGCAGATTCCCCTTTAGGAAATTCCTGCACTTCACTTCAGAATGAGAACTTATTCTAGAGCAATAGGGCAAGCAATAAAAGACATGGAGAACTGTAAACCAAGACCGTTTTAAAATAGCTCTGCTGGCTCTGCTTGGCTTCACCCTATGTAACGTTCATTAGCTTCTGCTTTCACTCTGACTCACTCAACAGGAAGGGTGGGTAAACAGGACAGGAGGTGTAAAGGAAGGAAAATGAAAACCAACAGGCACAGGGAACACTAACACAGCAATCCTACACGTATTTAATACAGGCATACCTCAGTTAACAAAACCTCTGACAAAGAAGCTCCTTTTTGCAAAGTCTTTATGCCTGCCCAACTCCACTTTTCCTCCATGTCTTCTGGTCAGCTGGAAGTTTTTTCGCAGCATCAGCATGGGGAAGATGGCGAACAAGGGCTGGAGACAGATTTCTTGTGTCAAAAAGCTGCTTGCTGTTGCAGCGCAAAGTCTGCATTAATGCAATAAAGCTTTGGTTGGGAAAGAATGGGATTTCTGCTCCAGCTGAGTCTACTGTCTGTAAACAGGAGCCTCTTCCAAAATCTATTACTGAGCATGCATACACTTAGTTTATTTCCCATGTGCATATTCTTAGGTCTGAATAAAAAGTCTGTTGAAAGAGAACTGCTCTTCTTTTAAGTGGCATATGATCCTATCCCTATTCTTTCCACATTATTTCTTCCTGTGGTACCAAAATTTCTTTTAAGGAAGTAATACCCAGGAACACATCTACTTTGTTAACTGAGGTATACTTGTACTCAGAAGCAATCCCCATTGTGTTCAGTGATACTTACCATCCAGTAGGTATAATCAGAATACTAATACAAGGCTACAATTCTATACATTCAATGGGACTAACTGAAAAAAAGTGGAACTTAACTTCTGAAGACTGCCCTGCACAAAACGTAGTCAGTAGTCAGCTAAGCCATTACAAGCCACTACTTGAGACAGTTTTAGTCGTTCACTGCACTTATCTAAAGAGGCTTGTGCTGCCCTTCTCAGCCCTGAGAATGTGCTGGGCCAAAGTTTCATTAGGTAATAGAGTGAGAAAACGTGCGCCAAAGATTTTTGCCATCTTTGGGGTGTAATCTTTGGAGGTACAGATATAACTGTAACATTTTTCAGTCATATGATAGCTTATGAGTCAGCAGAGATTTTCATTCTATTTTCTTCCCCTGTAAAATAAAGCCACCTGTTGGCTGCTTCATCTTTATTATGGGTCAACCTGCCTTGGGAAATATTACAGTTTCATCCACTCCCCCAACAATTGCCAACACTGGCTTCCTTTTCTATGGAAGAAAAATTTGTCTTCCATTAAAGTGAAGGGCAGCATTCCAAATTGTATAATGGGATGTCAGACAACAGTCCTGTTTAACATCCCCCTTATTCATGAGTATCCAAAAATCAATACAACACCACACACAAGACACTTTGATGAAGTAGAGTAATAATCCTTAAATCACTCACTGGCTTCCTTGCATTTTTTTGTACGCTATAGGCATAATAGAAGTTTATGATCAAAGTCTCTGTGGCATTTAATTGATTGTTTGTATTGTGATTAGCATCAGGATGTAGAGCTTTGTGTAATCACCATATTCTGATAGTATGTGCTCCTTTCTCCTACTGAACAATTAAGACCGCAGTTCTATGCCCTCTTATTAGGGAATAAGCCCCACTGTATTCAGTGGGATGTACGGCTGAAACATGTACAGGATTACACTATAAATACGTGGCTACATACACAATTCTATGCCCACTGGTCAAAGCAGCCCAACATAGTATTGTCCCACTCTTTCTGTGCCTCCATCCCAGTTTCAGGAAGAAGGGACCAAGGGTATATTTAACTTCATTTCTTGAGCCCTATGACATGACAAAGTAAGAATCGGATCAAATCAGTGGCTGGGGAATTTTGGAAGTTGCAGTTCAAATAAATCACACTATCAAAGTGTAGATGAGATATTAGTGTTGCAAGATGAACTTGGATGTAAAGCAGATGACACCTGCCTATTGTTTTGGAAGCTAATGGAAGGCTGAAGGGGGTCTCCAGTTTTTAGCCAGGGATAGAGATATGAAGGCCTGTGGACTGTCAGGTGAGATTATGGTGGACTGACATCCCTTCATGGAGCTCTGTGACTGGAAAAGCCATTATGGCAATAATCACCAGCTCAGAGGCAAGTTCTGTCTGGTGGTTCTTTCCCCAGAGAAGGAGAGAGTGTAGAGATCACCTACAATGGTCCAAGAACCTCATTAAGTTTGCAGGGAAGTCAAACGCAAGTAGGTGGGGACTACAAGAAAATTTCATCGAGCTCATGCTGCTGTATGCAAGCCTATAAAGAACACTAACACTGCAAAATCAAACTTACTAGTTACTTTTTTATAACATCTGGAATCCTTTGAATTAAAACGAAATCTTCGATTCAGTGGTGATAACATTACCTTAGTGAGTTTCCTACTTTCTGTACTAATATGAGTGACTTTTAGGACTATTTTAAAGACTTTTAATATTGGATTTTAAAAGCAGAAAGTTTAACAAGAGTGTGAACTTTAAAAAGTTTTTTTAAGTGGATAAAAGGTATAGTAATACTGGAAAGGTACTTTTTAAAGTAGGAAGACTGATTGTTTTTACAAGTGCACTTCAAGCAAAAATGTACTAAGAAAGACATTGGTTTGAAAAAGTGAATTTGGTTTGTCTGGGAGAGGTATCCTGTTGAAAGCAAACCTCAATAACAAGAGAAAATAAATTTCCAAGCTGTGTCATTGTAGCACTGTAACATTTATAAATGCCAAGTTTTTGCTTAACAGAAGAATGATGAAGATTCAGTCCCTAGAAAATGAATGTGATCTAGTGATTTGGCAGGAGAGTTGTGAGGAATTTGAATTGATAAAAATGATCTTAAGAGGTTCTGACTAGCAAATGATGGTATGACGAAAATCAGAGAATCAGATGAAGAGGAGATATTGGAATGTGGACAGAAAATTATGGAAAGTGATGTACAGCCAGACCAAGATGATTTTGGAGATTTAGAACATATTTTGGGAGGAACCAGAAAAGACTAAAGAACATTTTGCAAATAGTGGAGAAAAGAATAACATCAGAGACATGGAGAATGAGAAGAGAATGAGAAGAGAAGTTTGATTTTTTTTTTCACGTCAAACTTCCTGCTTCCTGAGATGCTGGAAGGAGGAATGCTGAGATCTATAGTAAAATCATCAGAGAGAACAGCGCCAAGGGGAAGAGGGTTCTGAAAAGACACTGATGGTATTTGGTTTTCAGCTAGACTGCAAAAGGGGAGAAAGAGGATGACAAAGATAACAAGATCAGAAGGAAGGTTTTTTTATAGAAGGATGTTTCCTCCTCAGGTCTTATGGAATTTCATGATTGATGCTCAATTTGTGCAATGGGAGAGGTTTGGCAAAAGACTGAAGGTTAAATTTAAAATATGAATGGGAAAAGAAATAACGATTGGGTTTATAGGATTATAGATGCCACTCTTCATGTTCAATGTTCTTTTATCATAAAGGAAGTTGTTATAAAATAAGGTTCTGGGACGCTACTTCTCTATCCAGGGAGGAAGAACCATATCAAAGACTGGGGAATACTATTATTTTTTTAGGTCAGTAACATAGAAAAAGAACAATATATGCTGTACAATATTCAAGCCACCATTAATAAGACTTGACTGCTTTAGTCCTTTTGTACTGTTCCCTTTAAATTGTTAAATGTTCAGGAGAGACCTATTTTACTGACTATATGTGAATTGCTCTAGGAAGTCTCTGAAATGAGGATCAGGATAAAAATACAATAAATACATACATACAACAAATGCTATGAACAAGAGAACTAGATGAATTCTGCCACACCCCCAAAAAGATTAAAAAGGTGTCATACAAACATGCTTATGGAGGGAGTTTTACAGTTTGGAGGGCCAGCACTGAAAAGGACCTTCTCTGGTAGCCAACCAGCTCATAAACTTCAAACGGTAGGGGAATCCAGAGGAAGTCCTCAGACTAATTTTCTCTTGCTACTCAATGCCCCAAAGTATTGTGTAGGGACTACAGAAGAGGAAACTTTTTTCCCACAAAAATCCTGTTTTCTGCAGAAAATGGGTTTCCATCACAGAGAACGCTGTTCTCTGTTTTCAACATACAATTATCTCTACACAACACTTCACGACAGTCAATACAGGGAGAAAACTGTGAAGAAATATTCTTTTTCTCCCACAGCAGTGAGAAAAATATTCATCTCTGCATGTGAGGACAAAACAGGCAAGGATTTGCATCCCTATGCCTGTTTTTGCAGGAATACATGTCAAAAGGACCTTGGCATCTTGATATATCATGAGTTGAAGGGGAGTAATGATTCTGTTCAATTCTGCAGTGGCCAGGTAGCATACAGAGTATTATGTCCAGTTCTAGATGCCACATTTTAAGAAAGATCTTGGTGAAACAGACCACTTCTATAGTCTGGATGGTGAAACAGACCACTTCTATAGTCTGGATATTAGGATGGTGAGGTCCCAGAAGGAACACATGGAAGATCTGGGTATGTTTAGTTTGGAAAAGAAAAGCTCAAGGAAAGAGATTATAGTGGTCTATAATGTTGCAGAGGAAACAAACTGGATACCTGTTGTTCCGGGGGCAGGACTGCAATGCACAGATAAAAATTCAGGGAAGCAGATTTGAGCTAAATAATTAGGAGAAATTTCCAAAGAGGTAGCATGCTTCAGGAGTAGAACAGACTATCTTGGGAGGGAATGGTCATCTTTACTAAAGGTAATTAAGCAGAGGCTGGATGAACAACTATCAACAACATTACAGATGCAGAACAAAAATGGATCAGCAGGCTGGAAGAAGTGATCTCCATGATCCCTTTTGAGCTGTGTTTCTTTAAAATCAAGCACAAAATGATAGCAAAAGGGGTAAGACACACATAAGAGACCTGAAAAACAACATCAAAGTCCAGAGTCAGTGGTTGCCTACTCACTTACACTTTTCAATAAAAGAAAACCTTTTCCTTCGGATCTGTAAAATGAACTCCACTCATTAGGAGCTTCATCCACAGTGAAGAGAAAGCTGAGCATAGAAATAGTATGTAACAAGTTACTTAGCTACATGTAACCAGTTACAAGGTTTTCTATAACAAGGACATAACAAAGTTAAATTTCAAAATTATTCAACTGAAACACCAGTACTGAGTTTTTAATTATGTACTTTAACATTATTTTAATTCTTTTTGATTCTTCAATAGTTTTAACTTTTGTATCCTATAGTTTTTAGCTATGCCTTTTTAATTTTGTAAGCTGCTTTGAGTCCCAGTCTAGGGAAAAGAAGGGGTATAAATAAAGAAGAAGAAGAAGATTGTGATCATCATCATCATCATCCATTAGTAAAGTTTTCTAGCTGGTTTGAAAAGGTATTTTTTTAAAAAAGCATTTAAAGGTAGCTTAGGGTCATTTTGACAAGATGTTTGCAAGTTTTTTTGGCATTCTTTTACCCATCCTAGTTTCCCCCTGAAGGAAAAAAAATTTTTTGAAAGGTACAGAAATGTAACTCACAACAGAACTCAGTTCCTTAACACTGCAGTGCCAGGATGGGAATTATGTGGCCCTCCCAGTGTTGTGAGACTGAAACTGCCATCAGCCCTAGCCAAGATAGCCAACAGTGAGGAATGTTAGAAGCTGCAGTCCAAAAACATCTGGATCACTGACTGCTGAGCAAATAAAGTAACAGTATTACTTTTGAACTGTTGAAACACCATGATGAGTAACAGGAATGAATGACTTTTTAAAAGTAACTTTCCAAGCACACAGAGAACAACTCTAGAGTAGTTAAGTCACTCAACAAACCTCAGATGAAAACGGCACCCACAACCCTCTTCTGATGATCTCAGCGATTGGGAAGATACATATGGGGGAGGTATTCTTTCACTGCCCCTTCTGTATGGCTTCCTAGCATTCAAAGAAAGGGAAAAATAAGGCGAAATCATGGTCAATACCTTTGGCAAAGAACTATAATTTTTAAAAAAAATCTGCACTACACAAAAGAAAAAAAAAGAAACCATAGGATTATATATTCATACCAGCACATTTGTTCTTACCTGCTACTGAAAATCACAGTAAGCCTTGACATTCAGTAGCATGTGCCTTAAACACAAACCTTGAATATCTATCTTTTATATTATAATATAGCACTGGTGGCAGAGGGGGAATCTCCAAGCAGTACTAAGCTTTGCAATAATCAGTGAGAACTAACTTACTAGATGCATCAGTAGAGTAAACTAGAAAAAGATGATCTGGTCAGGGGAACTCCAGCAAAAGTTATGCAGGTATTAAAAACCCACAAATACTAGAATAACTTTATATTGTGATTCAAGAACACATGACCCTGTGACATCTGACATGAAAGCTCATTTCCTGTACCATCATTAACGGAAGTAGATTAAGATGGTCAAATAAATGAGCTGACCTTTTTGGAAACCACCTGATCTTCATTTACCTGTAAGTATTTTTGTATGTGTGTCTGTTTGTGTGTGAGAGAGAGAAGATCAAAAAATCTAGAGGGAGTGCAGATCATATTTTAAAGCTGGATAGAAAGCCCTGAGGAAAACCCATCCCTTAGGAGAAGCAGGCTTACCGTTCACAGTGCCTCCACCAAGACTGAGGCATCACATTGTCAGTTTCAAAAAGCTTTGCCCATTGAAGAATTTTTCACTCAATTTTTCACAATTTTTCGCAAAGCAGGGGTGGATGAACATTAATGCAGGTGTTAAGAGGAGAAATGTGACCAGACAACATGCCACATAGCAACAAACTGTACTACCAGCTGCAAAGCAGCAAAGACTCAAGACACCAGTGCAAACACTTTAGACACCAGGAGACATATCTACCCACAGTTCACAGTTCATAAATCTAGCAAAACACATACTACCTCCAATTACTTTAGGTCAGTTGCGTGCTTAAGTTACTGTTAACAACTTATAAGGACTGGTTTACTAGTGGACACTGTTGTGGTTGCTGAGGAGATGTGTTTATGTGTAAACATACTTCTAAACACATACACACACACATAAAATTTATATAGAACAACAAGTCTTTCCTATGTAGCATGGTACTATTAGCACATTAGTTTCACATTATACCTATTCTGAATTTTCTACTACTATTTGGTTTTGGGTAGCTGAAAGGGGCAGCAAATGCCCATAAAAATATTTATCAAGAAGGTTAAAAATAAACTTCTAAGAGGACAGGAACTATATATAGCACATGCAAAACATTTAGGGGTGGGTTAAGTTACAGATTCCTTCAACCTACTCAAGAAGGTTGTATTGGTCATCTTATAAAATCATTCCTCATTGGGAGAGGGGAGAGAGAGAGAGAGAGAGAGATTTCCAGCCACTGATTTGCTTGCCAAGTCATGTTTTAAAACAATCATAATTGATACTTAAAATAAGGAAACATGTGGTTTTCAATACATGTAGGAACTCAGTGACATTCTTCCCTCCTTCATTATTATATACAACAAATATACGGATACATACAGAGAGAGACAGTGTAGATACAGAGCGTGTAGTAAAATCAGAGGACCTGCAAGGCAAAGTTCTTACAAAGTCAGAGTAATTTCCACTTTTCAAAAACTGCCATAAGTCACGGCAGGTCTCTGTTCTTCCTATTAGTTGCAGAGGATTCTAGCATGCAAAATTAGCTCAAGGCTACCGGCGGAGGAAACTGTTCATCAAACATAAGGCTCTGCAGTTCATCCTGAGCTTGGTCAAAGCAGAAGGAATGCAACTGCGCTCTTACCCTCATGTCAACTTAGCAGCAACACTGCATGGCTCAGAGCTGGGACCTCGCACCAGTCCTAAGCCAAGCATCAAACCAAGCTTCTAGATGATACTGGGAGGTCATAAAATGTTCTAGAAGTTCTCTAGATTTGAAGCTTCCTTGCCCAGATCTTTTCACACTTGATTTCACAGAATGAGAATAGCCAGTGTGGTAGAACAGAAGATTCAAGTCCCAACTGAACCATGACCTTCACTAGTTGCCCTGATACACACTCTCTCAGCCTGATGTACCTCACAAGGTCATTTTTAAGATATAATGACAAGGAAGGGGAAGAGGAAGAGGGTAGACAATGTAATCTGAATAAAGAGAATACGTGTACGCTTCCCTGCGCTGTCCTCTTTCTACTCTAATGTTTCCAGGACTCAAAATTTTTCTACTTGCTTTTACTTGCTCTGCACTATTCATAATATAGCTATATCAAAGATGAAAGAACCTCCGAAGAACTGCTTCACATAAAATCTGCATCCTCCTTCCCCTCAGTTTCTGTTGGTTATTTGCTTTACAGTTGACAGTGACTGAATGGAAAAATCAATTTCACCATGGAGTCTATTACCAAATTCTTTGCCAGCACAAAGGTGCCAGTAGGGACCAATAACTATAGAACACTAAGGAAGGGAGTTAGAGAGGAGATCTGATCTTTCCTCTATTTTTTGATACTTCTCTGAGGACTCACATGTGTCAAAGAAGAAAATCCAAGAAAGAAAGTCTTGGGTATGGGGGAGAATCTCATATGGTTGTTTTCTCTTCTTTGTTCTGTATTTCCTTTTCAAAGTGCCACTAAGAAGCAAGCAGGGAGAAAGTATCCTGGAGGGCAAAGTTCTTAAACTCATGCCAAGACCAACACACACAGCTTTGGTACTTTCAGAGGTGGCTAGCCAGCACGAGCCCCAGCCAATCCAGCTATACAGATGCAATGCTAAAGAATAAATACTCTCGCTTTTATGAGAAAGAAGGGTGCTCAGGCTGTGAAGAATGTGAACAAATACATGGAATACCCCTGCTACTCAGGTCTGGATGTGCTTTCAACTGTAGAGCTTGGAAAATTTATTTTTGGGGCTACAGCTTACAGAAGCTCTCAGGCAATGGCTATGATAGCAAGAGCCTTAGAAATATAATTGTTTTAAATCTCTGCTTTAGCAAAGGGACAGACAACTTCTCGATCCTCAGAAGTAACCACGACAGCAGCTGTGGCCCCCAAACATATGTACAGTCATCCCTCCCCATTCGCTAGGGTTAAGGACACAGGACCCCCGTGAAAGTGGAAAAAACTGTGAATAACTCTAGGTCCTCCCAAACCATGTTTAACATACCAAAAAGTATGATCACCATATTCAGCCCACCATGGATTCCTTTGAGGCATCAGGGTTCCTTCACAAGGCGGAGTGGGTGGCTGGTGGGGCTTCCTGCCACCTCCACTGCTGCCCCACACATTTTTTAATAGGGACTTACAAGCCCCATTCGCAGTTTCTCAGTCTCATGACGCTTACAGTCCCTATTAAAAATGGCATGGGGGGCAGCAGAGGTGACAGCAAATCATCCGTAAATAATCAAATCTGCAAAAGCAAAACCTGCAAATGTGGAAGGGTGACTGTAGTACAATTTGCTGCACAGACTTACACCCCTCAAGAGTGGCCCAGTTCCATAAAAAATGGTACATTCTTGCTGTAAGAGTTTCAAGATAATGGGAGTGTATACTTAAGAGAACTTCCAGCCAAACCTTTTATTGTGAAGTCACCCTGCCTCACTCAAAAAATTTTATGGTGGTGGCATGTTTCCAAATGATTATGTCTTCCATTTGTAACCCTCAGTGCCTCCCCCCCGGTTGTTTCTTGCCACTTTTTTCTTATTAAAAAAAATTAGGGATGAGAAAATAAATAGGGACAGAAAGTCTTTTCTTTGATAACACTAGGAACTCTTCATCTGGAAGCACCCTCAGTCAGTCTTTATACTGAGGAGAACTGAGCACAGCCCTCCACAGGCTGTTGGACTGCAACTCCTATCAGCTCTAGTTAGCATTTTCAGTGGTAAAGAATGCTGGGAGCTGTAGTCCAACAGCATCTGTTGGATACAGCTTTAACTTTTTACATATCCCATAAAACATAAAGAATAATCGGTCTGTGATGTAAAAAATAGTTAAGTGGAAAGAATAGCAAAAGTGAGGAAAACTCCAGGTTGTTGGCAGAAGTATAAATGGAAGACACAGGAAGTTTTGACCAGACCAATCTATCTCATTTTTAAAGACCAGCAATGAGCACTCATCTAGCAGTTTACATTCATCAGGTTTTCAATCACTCTGAGGCATGTATCTGGCAAGCAGGAAGATGCTTTAGCAGTATATTATTTATGGTTTTTATTTTATTTTTAGATACATTAAGAGACACTGAGGCTTTGCAATACTTTGTTTCATAAATTTACAGCAACAAGAAAACAGACAAGAAAACTACTCCCTAAGAGGAATGATATAAGTCAGGATAAAATGGTGCTATACACAGCAGAGCAGAAGAATTACCACCACCAACCACCAACCACCAACCATCACTATCACCACTTAAATTCCACCTTTTCCCCAATACCAAGATTCAAGGTGGCTTAAACATTATTAAAACAAGTACAGATTAAAAACATACAAAAATGTCAATACATGTTCATGTATATTATTTTAAAATTAGCTGTCACAAGCAGACTCTGTAATTTAACATCTGGACTGGTAGGATACAATCCCAAATCAATGGATTTCCCACCAGTAGAATAATCATAATTCAAAGCTGTTTTTAACAACTGTAGATTTTGTACTTGAGGCTTTCTGTGTATTATTTGTACATTCAGTCATACCTGTGTACATTCAAGTCAGGCTAATCCATGTATGGATGCTTATCTGGTTGGCTGAGTCACACATGAAATAATTTATGAAAACAAAAACTCTGCTTTGATTAGCTTGAGGTTGCTGCCACAGGGAAAGAATGCAAAGCTGAATTTAAACAGTTGCTGAATGAAACTGACTCAGAGATTTGAAATGTGGTTTTGGTAACACACAAATATCTATGGATGTCTCCAAACAGCAGCACTTAGTGCACTGTACAGCACTGATTTATTTTTCCTCACCAACTCTGGCAGGCTAAAAAGAACTGTGCTCTATTCTAATGGATACTCTGTGAAGCTACAATTAAGTCATATTCTACTATGCTGGTGCTTAATCCCCGCCTGAGCCACCACTTCTCTCTCTCTCTCTCTCCCCCACACATACACACATGCACATATATATATAGATATTATTTTATTTTATTTTCAGTCAAAGATCAGTTTGAGAATGTGTTGAAAATCATAGATCCCCTTCCCAGAAAAAATAAACAATTCAACACAATTTACAAAGTAATGGGGTAAGCAGAAGCAAAAAAACACGTGTCCAGTTCACAAACCCCTGAATCCTATCTATGGACCCCTTAGTGGTCCACAGCATACACCACATATTAAGAACCCTTGTTCTACTGTACATCTTACCTCTGGTTGATAAGGCAAATTTATTTAAGAGTACATTTAATCTGTACAAATTATCTCACCCAAGTCTATTGCATTCCAAAAAGGAAAACAAAATCCAGTATCTCCCACACAGCTCTGAAAACTATACACACTACACCTCTCCTGCCAAGAAGCTTACAACTGCACAAAAATACATCAGGAGTGGTCACACAGCTATCCCATACACCAACGAATTCATCAACCACCATCAGAGAACACTGCCATCTCCCAGGCTGATCCCTAACTCAAACTGTGCACAAGTAACACTCTGAATATTGTCACTGTTACCTTAGTGCTCAGAGAGCAAGTTTGTGTACTTCATAGCCCCCAAAGGGGGGATGTGTGTGACTTGACAGCATTGTCTCTTTGCCAAACAGTTTCTTGCTCTCCAGTTCTCACAGAGCACCCTGCATTTCCTCATTTTTCATTTTCAAAAAATTTAGTGCTCATCAGCAGTGGGGAGAGGAAGTTGCAAAACAACTGCAGGGCTGCTTAGCTCATTCTCTTAATGTGGCCAAGAAGCTAGTGAGAAGGCTAAAGCAAGAAGCCAAACACTACCAATGGGTAGCTCCCAGTTCACCTCTTGTTTTCTCCTTGATGAACTTGGGCCTGCAGCTACAGCTAGGTTGAACATTTTACCAAGAATAATTGGAAAGAAGCTAAAGTCTTTAAAAGTATCCCTCCTTCTGCTCCATTTTCATCTTTTTTTTAAAGATGGTCTTCCTGTGCTTGTCTGTTCCAACAGCTCAGAGCACCTGCAGCTGTGCAACAGAAGCACTGATTGCATGCTCTCTTAATCCCAGATCTAAGCCTCCACCCACACCTTCATAAGTGTAACTGAGAAACATTCAAGGCATATATAGTACTTAAATTGCATTTTCAAGTTTGCCACCATGAAAGTGAGAAACTTTCTATTTCAGAAGGTAAGCTGTGATTCTCATTGTTCTATTGAGATTCTTTTTTCCTAGTCAACACTCCCCAGAGGAAGGATGATCCAGAGCCTAAGCCAATGTTAGAACTCAATCCTGCACCCATTTCTGGTGTTCCACAGCCTTGAACTGTGTTTCTCTCTCCTCCTCCTCCCATATTCCCTCTTTGCCCTCAACTTACTTACATTACTGTAAAATGAGTTCAAAGTACAAAAATAGTTTGTACTCAGCTCATCATGGGTAAAAGAAGAGAAGTTGGCAGAATCTTGCCCTTCTCTAGACACTCTGGCAAAAACAAACTCCCACAGTCTTTCCTAGCTTGTGTGTTCTTCCTCATCAATAACTTTTGCCATTGTGACCACATTCTGAAATTGCTAGGCATATATGTCTCAGTTTTCATCTATGGAATGTTGGAAGGTATGGTATTCTATGCTTATATAGTTAGACTACTATGTCCCCAGAGATTCAAATGAAGCAGCATTTTGTAATGTTTTACCCACCAAATGGTTATCAAAGCAGGGCAAATGATTCAATAAGCAGTAATAAACACAACAGTTACATAGATGTGAGGTAACCTCAGTTTTACAGACTTCAAAAAACAAAGTCACCATTTGTCAATGATGGGGAGAATAGCAGAGATAAAAATGAATGTCCTTCCAAAAATGAACTTTTTGTTCCAGAATCTTCCTATTATAACGAATACAAGACTTTTTTTTACAATGGAAGAGAGAACTAACTAAATTTATATGGCAAGGGAAAAAACCTAGGATAAAATGGAGTATTATGACAGATCAGAAAACCAGAGGCGGAATGGGACTACCTTTCAGATATATTATAAAGCAGCGGCTTTTACGTGGATAAAAGATTGCGTGCACCTACAAGGCATGAGAACGCTGACACTGGAGGGCGTAGGCCTGAGGATGGGGTGGCATGCCTATATGTTCTATGATAAAGCAAAAATAGATAAAGATTTTACACATCACTATATTAGAAAATCACTTTTGAAAATCTGGTATGAATATAAGTCTAAAAACATACAGCAGCTCCCCACTTGGGTGTCCCCTCCAGAAGCATTTTTTGGAAGATGGACTGAAACAGATAAATGGCTGCGATATGACGATATAATAGAGATGTCAACTTCCAATAATTTGAAAATCAAAACAAGAGAAAAACTGGAACAAGAAGGAATAATATTAAGTTGGTTCCCTTACAGACAGCAAACTGAAAGATTTCAGATGGACTTAAAAACATATGGAACTGAAACAAAAGAAAAAACTGCAGTAATTAAATGGTTGTTTGAGAATCCGCCTCATCTACTAGCTTATATTTATCAAGAAATATTACAGCAGGAGAGGCAAGAAGAAACAGTTAAGGCAGCAATGATCTCATGGGCTCAGAATATTGGACATTCAATTCAATTAGAATCCTGGGAACAGAGTTGGAAAAAAACACAGAAATTTACAGTAGCCCAGAATTTGAAAGAGAACTATTATAAGCTGTTCCATAGATGGTACATGACACCAGACAAATTAAAAAAAGATTTATAATACAAGTACTGGACTTCGTTGGAAATGTCAGAAAGAGGTTGGTACAATACATCATATGTGGTGGACATGTCCTAAGGCTAAAAAATATTGGACTGAAATACATAACAAAATTAGTCTTTAATGAAAGTTCAGTTTGCAAAGATACCAAAACTGCACTTATTAAATATGTCAGATGTATTAGAAGGTACTGGTATAAAGAAGTACTGGAGAATAATATTGTATATGATAACAACGGCTCGTATTGAGTATGCAAAGTTGTGGAAAACTCAACAAATACCCACAACAGAAAAATGGTGGGGAACACTTATTGAAAATAGAAATTCTGATATGGTCTCTCAGAGATTAAAAGGGAAATCAGACGATGAAATTCAAAAAGAATGGCAAATTGTAATGGATAATTGCTGGGTACTGTCAGATGCAAATGAGTAATTCATGATTTAGACAATTAATGAGGGAGCTACTGGATATATATCATGAAACTGGAATGTGGAAATAGAAATGCAAGGAGCAACATGTAATATTAGTAGTTAATTGTGGTACAATAATATAAACATGTAAAGAGATAATGAAAATGAAATCTAGATCAGTGTGGAAGATCAAAAAATAATTCATGTAATCTTACAGAATTTAGTAACAGAACACCATTCCAAAAAGTTGCACATTTCTCCTTGTGTATGGGAAACTCAGACAATGGATCCATCACCAGTAATGGAAAGCAACTTAAAAAAAAAACCTGTATAAAAATGCCTTTGCCCTGGTTATGTCTCAGTGTCCTCTGAATGTCCTATTACTTTCATCACCTATTTAAATCTGTCAGTGGAAAGCAATGAAAAAGCAGTAACCAATCATGGCTAAGCAAGCACCATGACCAGAATAGGTGCACGACAGTCTATTTGGAATATGTCAAGTCTTCTGCTGATTGAGATACAGCATTCTATTAATCTTTTAAACCCAGAGAGCCTCCTGCTACTGCAATAGAATAAAGAGAATGAACACATTTCTTTTTTTTTTTTTTTTTTTACAGCAGGAATGGGGAAGTTTAGGTGTTGTTGGAACATCAGAGCACCAAACAGCCTAGCCCGGTGTGTCTAGTAAGGAATTGTGGGAGTTATAGTCAAACAGCTGCTGGAGAGCTATAGGAATGCCCCCTCAACATGACTCAGATTCTTCTTTCTTCTTCATTTAAAAAGAACCAGACATGTTCCTGACGTAAGAGTATGGGCACAGAGTTTGTGAATGCCTAAACTTCTCTAGAACTGATATACCCACTGTTCACTAAACCTATTTAATTACTTATTTGTGATATTTGCACACTGCCCTTCAAAATATTGGTCGCAGAGTAGCTTATCATGTAAACCAAAATAAAGACAATAAGATAGCTCCACTGTACTATCATAAGTTTGTAGCTATTAATGATGTCAGTGTTTACTGAAAGATTTACTGTTTCCCAAAATAACTATTGTGAGTTCCCCAATATGCAGAAAACAAACCAGCAAAAATCAATTTAAAACTACCATCATCACCACTCCAGAACAAAACCTTTCCGATTACAGGTATGGCAGCATAGTTACTGGGCTTGGTGTCTATCCAACACAGGGTTTGCAGCTTAAGAACTCAGTATGGCAAGTGTCCAGGAGAGAAACAGGGACAGTGCATTCTGAGGCTGCTGAAAGTGTTTCCATGGAATGGAACTCAGCACTGGGCCAATAATCTCTTATCAAATGGATTACTCCAACAACTAACAACACCAGATGCCTACAAGAAATCTATGCAAGTTTGTGGAGGGTGTGTGTGTCATTTTATTTAAAAAGTATATGTTTGGTAGGAAAAATAAAGGAAAGATAGACAGATAGTGGTTGGTTGGAATCCAAACTGCAAGAAGGTTTATCAACTTGATGAATCATTCATGTGTAATGGGTGACTACTACACAGAAACCTAACTACACAGTTTCCTATTTTTGAAAGTTTGCAATAGACATCTACTGCTGGTCATTCACAAACTGATGGTGATCCAGTTAGCCACCATCACACAGCTGTTTGCCTACTGCCGTGAGCTATGCCTATATCACTGCAATGTATACTTCAACCACTGGACTTTCTTGCTGAAAGAAACCCATTTTCTAGAACTGGCTGGATTTTAAAGATTTTATTTTGAGATGGGCAAACAAAAAAACTACACAAACATGCATTTTAAAAAAATATTAATTATAAAATGTCTGTTTGCATTAAAACCACTGTGAGTCCAATTATCAGTGACACATAAAATACAGAAGATGAAACAAAGTATGGAAGTTTCTGATAGGCATCTTCACTTGGATGCATTTGAAAAATCACTGATGATAAATATACTGAATCACTAATACCAAAAGTCTCACATTCAGGCACGGGATGTGAGAGAGAAGGACATTCTAGAGAGGCAAGAGACAAGAGGCTCCTGGCACTGACAACCTCCAGTGCCAAGAAATCCTCATGCTTACAACCAAAAATGCTAGGAAACCCTGTTGCAAAAACAAGCCAAGATAAAGAACCAACAAGGCTCTTGTGTAAGAAGCCTTGTCCAGCTGGCATCAATGCCAGGAGCAATGCAGTACACTTGCTCTCTTGTAGGCTAATAGCCACGTTTCCGCCTTCGTGCTTGGGATTCAGAGAGTACCCTGAGGCCGGCCTCTCACTGTGACATGTTACTAGGGCCAGCTGAGGGACCTATCTTTAGCTCTTCACTTATCAGAGGCTTTAAATAAGTATGAAAAACACAGAAGGCTTCAGTTACTAAGCACAGAACACAGCTCTCTGCATGAAGACATCCCCTTAAACTGCTGAGTTTGAGCAAACTAAAGCTCAAAGTGGGCTGCCAGACTGAACCCAAAAAAACTTCAGAGAGCCAGGTATTTACCTCATCATTTTAAAGAAATAATTGTTTGTACAGGAAAAGCACAAGGTTACCTCTGATTCTACTAGGTCATATCTAGCGAGTGTCCTTCTGTATCATCTCTGCTCAAACAAAATGAGCAGAATTCTGCCAGATTTGCTTACAGCTTTTCTACTGCCATTTTACCAAACTGCTGCAATCCAAATGCATCCAAAAAATGTGGAGAAGCCTCAGGTGAATACTGTACTTACACTAATGAGAGGCTAAAAAATATCATCCTCAAGTTAGCCTATGACCTGGAGAACTGAAACACGTCATCTATGTACCTTGTTTCTCCTTAAGGGAGAAAACACAAAACAATATCCCGTGAACCCTTGCTGAGAGACAAGGCGCCAAGTGGATTGCTGCTGATACTCGGGCTATTCTCAGACTCTGACAGATCTTGCTGAAGCCTGCATCATGAGAAAAGAATTCCTGCACTCAGAATTTAGCCACAGCAGGCCAGGGTTCTCCCCTGAGAACCAAGAGAGAGGCTATAACAGGCAGAGATTAGTGAAATGATTGGGACCAGCTCAGGGCAGCCTATTGCTTCTGCTCCATGGTGTAACTGAGATAGGTGCACACTTAAACACAGCAAACTATATTAAGTAAAGTTTCGATGTGGCCGAGAAAGGTATCTCAGAGAACGCCCAGAAGAGAAAAATCAAACTAAAGATGAAGTGTTTGTGCATTAAGCCAATAGACACAGACAGCTCATGAAGCAGGAACTCTACCCACCACAGTGTTAACACTCTCTTGGTAAAGTCCACAAAAGATTGCTCCTCAAATAATAAGTTATCTTTTGTAAGAAATATTCTCCATGTAAAATAGTTGGGGGAAAAACTCTTTTGCTCTGTAAAAAATGCCTACAAGTTGCCTGCAGAAGAAACAAGGCTGAAGTTTAAGCTATCAGACCCACAAAGAATGGACTGGCAGAACTGTCAATCTTTCAAAAAAGTAAACAATCTGTCAGAGCCAAGACAACTCTGTATAAGGGCTTCACATGTTATAAAAAGTGATGGAAAAGAAATGCTCAAGCGTGTACATACTTAACACTTTTTCTTTTAGCATATGGAGATAAATTTCTACATCAGCCCTCAAGGAGGAGGGAATATACAGAAACTCAGCTCACTTCTAGAGCCAAACCTTCTATCCATCTTGCATAGATGCCCACACATATGCTACTCACATTCCATGCAACATACAGTTTCTGAGAACAAATAAGGATGCTATGTTTTTACAGGATCATACTATGATGAATTTCCTGCAGGACTGTGACGTACACTTGTTGCCAATCTATTCTGTCTAACAGTAGCAAGGGAAACATGGAAGGGCACAAGAGGAGAGGAAAAAATTATTTAGTCCCCTTGTAAAATTTTATGAATGAGGCAGAGTGAAAGCATAATAAAACCTTGCTGGAAACACCAAAGAATATTTATTCCACAACACTGTAAGGCTATCTATGCCTTCTTAGGGACAACTTAGGTATTCAGCTGTTTTGAGTCTTCTGCTGTCACAGAAGTGAACAATAGAAAGAAAGTGGCAACAGAAGCCTACAAATCATCAGTTCTATTGATGGCAGCCAAGCTCTCTTGCTATTTGCAGATGAAACCATGATTCAGCTTTGCCTTTAGACAACAAACAGTCAATTTATTGAGTCTAGAGCAAGGAAGAGAACATCTGACCCTCCAGATATTGTGCTGCAACTTACATCAGCCCTAGTCAGAATAACTTAATCATAAAGGCTAGAGCTGTAATTGAACAACATTTGGAAGACCGATATATTCCTCACCTCTGGTTTATACAGTACAATACAATTAACAGAGTGTTGCTTCTAGGAGGATGACGCTGTAATACACTAGTAATGTTCTCTCTTGTAAACCTTTGCATCCATAGCATGTCACTACATTAAGGTTACACCTTACAGCATTACCATTAAGCCAATACTTCTTTTAAAAAAAATGACTTAACATATCATCAAGTGACTAAAGCTACAAACCTAAATACATTTGCTAGGGAGTAAAGTTCATTGAATATAGCAAGACTTAATCTAATTTATGACTTTAGTCAATTTTTAATGTATGATTTATCTGTAATTTCCAAGGGGTCCAACACTGATCCCTTAAAATTATAAATAAATATATTTACAGGGGATAGGGGAGCACAGAAGCTATCCATCCATGAGAAGACTTCACTCCCAGCACCATTTACCAGGATTGGTATCAGGGGCTGGCATCACTGGGCACCTCCCAAGGCCAACTTTCTCAGTGGAGCACCCAGTGTCATTCTCTAGAGCCCCTGGCCCTACTGCTACTCCTTACTGTGTACTCCTTGCCTATTCTACTGTCCACAGTGGTGGCTGGTGGCTCTAATGTCAGTGGGGCAATGAATGCACTCCAGGTTTTACTCTGAACTTTAAATGAGCTACCAAAGGTACTGAACCCTATCCTCAAACTAAGTTCAGCACCTTGGATATTTCCTTTCAAGTTCACACTAAAACTTAAACCAGATTCACTGTCCCTTCAAACCAAGGATGAACTGGGCAACAGGACCCAAGAGAAGAAATGAGTAGCCTCTGTTTGCCTTATCATCTCCCTCTGGGGTGACTGGGCAGATGCATATCGACAGGAGTATTAGCAATGAGGAAGGTAAGACCTGATTATGAAATGTTATGGACTCAGCAGAGTGGTGCGCTGTACTTTAAAAACACCATAGGCTTGAAATGGCTCTCCCTCCTTGCTGTGGAACACTGAGATAGAAAACAATGCAATGGGACAGATACTAAGCTTTGGAGACCAGGTTAACACAGTAATTTACAAACTTTCTTTGCTTTAGAGATTCTTGCCTTTTCTAACCTGCTGGGAATAAGGCAGGGGCAGGGTTCTAGAGCTGATGACTCCTATGAGATGGTGGCCTGGCTAGCTGGGCCTCATTGCCGCCTCACATGACCCTCAATATTCTCTTGTGACTACAAACTGCTAGAGAAAGGAGATAGCATCAGAATGCCTTTCACAGATATTCCTCTGTGATCAGGGTGGCCAGGTGTTCTGCTTTCTTTGATGGCATCCTACACATGAAAATCTTTTCCATTTAACTCTGGTTTAAAAATAAGGAATCACAGGAAGAGAGAGTAGTGCCATCAAACTGCCCATCAAGAGTGAGTAGCTGGAGAGTAGAACAAACAAGAGAAAGACAAGTCACAGACTTCCCTACCATGGTCATGGGTATTTCATTTCTATTTAAATTATAGTTATTATAGTAATTACAGTTAATGATCTTGCATCTATTCATAAAAATTAATACCTGAAAATTTGATGCAAATCTGCACACCTCTTTGCCTTCTTTTTGGTGATATGCAAGTGGTCTATCTGCAGTTGCAGATCTTACGATCAAAGGTTTTCCAGAAAAATGAGTGGGATAACATATGAAGCAGGAATAACTGAGGCAGACAGCATTTCATTTTCAAACATCTTTGGCCCTTAGTTTTTTAAGTCCAGGGGGAAGGTGGGATATTTTGTCTTCACTCTTTTTTACCTTGATTGTGGATATCATGACTGGTAGAGAAGATGATAGAGATAGTGTCCCAGGCAACCCTCATTGTCTATGCAAAGAGAAAGCAGACTCAAAATGGGGAAATGGCCTATTAGTCACCACCGCACTGCAGTAGTTTTGGAGCTTTGCAGAATTAAGAAATACTAGAAATACAGAAGCAGACGAAGGACCCTATCTTCATCCCAACAACCAATGACCCAAGCTGCAGAGAGAAAGAAGAAGATGCAGTATCTGCTGGACTTAATTCCCTCCCATGCTGCTGCCCCCTTCTCCTTTTGTGTCATGTCTTAATAAGATTGTAAGCCTGAGGTCAAGGAACTGTTCTGTTGCACCATGTACAATGATGGTGCTATACAAAGATGATGATGATGATGATGATGATAATTAATAATAATAGGAAGGACAGGAGTTGCATAATAAAGCTGCTGAGCAATTGAATCACTACATTATTTTAGCCCAAGCTTTTCTGTAACATAGGCTGTTGTGTTGTTAACAAGCATTTGGGTCAGAGGCCAAATGTTTTCCTTTCCATGCTTGAAATACCACAGTCAGAAGCAGCTCAGATATTTAGTACAGTGAAAATATTACTGCTCTGGGTAGGTGGCAGATTCAGAAAGATAAAGCCTCCTCGTTCTCAAGTAAAGCAGAAGAACCCTTTTGAGGGGCCAGCATCATTCTCCAGTAAAAGATGACCACTGCATCTGTTAAAACTGTTTTATCATTTGTTTGTAGTCTTTTTTTACCATTTGATATCATAAAATCACTACAAAGTGCTTCAAAATTTCTGTTACTACTTAACTGAGACACAGATCTCTTGAATCATGTATTTGTCGCCACTGAAACACACAGATACACACAAGATTTCAGGAACTTTTAGAATAAGTGGTAGCAAGTACACTCAAAGGTTCAAAAATAGCCCTGGGGTTTTCAGTCTTCCTGCTTGTGATAAAAATACACATATTTATTCACCTGCTGAGCAACTCTGGCACATCTACCATGATATCCTAGCAGTTGTGTATATAGGATATACCCTTGGGTTATGATAGCCAATCAACCAAAATACCTGGCCCAATTAATTATTTTATTTTGAACCTCTGGACCAGTTGCCAGACTTGTGCACGTAAATGCCAAACAAACAAGATTATTTCCACTTAGCATTCATGCCTTGGAAACTGCATAGCCAATACCATACACGTTATTTTGCGCTCAAAATGCTCTTGATTTGCCTGACACACCCAAGATTACTTGAATTTTGGCGTACTTCTCTTAGGGGAAAGAATAGCTTTTGAACACACTTCTGTAAAGATGCATAAACATGTACTGCTAGACCAATATCTAACTGAAGTCATTTTTTTTTGCCCAGTTCCCCCTTTGTGAAGCTACAAATGTAAGAATATGCTGCTGAGGGATGCCATAATTGAAATCCATCAAAAGGAAGTTCCATCTCAGCTGGAAAGAGGTAGAGCAGCTGGCACAAATAGGAAAGTTTTTCCGTACACTTAACAGCAGACATATGGGTGGGCAGATTCAGGATTACAAATTGAAATGGAAGGGTTAAATTTCCCCTTCCTGCACTCTGGTGTCCTGATGAACTCCCCCTCCCCACACTTATTAATTCCTAAGATGCTTCTAAATCATGCATCCATCATCACACCAAGAGACTGGAGATACTACTTTGTGGACTACAGTTCCTAGAATTGCCCAGCAAGTATGGCCAGTGACCATGCCAACTGGAAGATGCTGGGAGCTGTAGTTGCCAAAAGGAAGTTTTCAAGCTCTAATCATGTTTAGTTCAGTTCAAGATGAAGGACTTTTAGCTTCAGGTAGAGGATGGCATAGCTGCATCAGCTAGGGGCCTTTTCCTGCCTTTCCTACAACTATGCCTCCTTCCCTGTATCACACGAACCCATAATTGACTTCATTTATTGAATACTGCACTGTCTCATGAAATAAGTCACTAACAAAATAAAAACAAATAAAAGATTAAAACCAAAACTTTAACACAAGAACGAATATATTTTGAAAACACTCAGCAATAGAAGACACAGCCAGCCCCTAACCACTTCAAAAACAGACCAACTCATATGCCAAAGTCCTGCCTGAATAAAAATGTCTTTGCCCATTGGTTGAACAACAACAGGTCTTTCTAGGAAAAGAGTCACAGAGACCGGAAGCAGTCACTAAGAAGGCTCTTTTCTTGTGTCTGCACAAAATGAATCCCTCTGGTGGTAATACCTGATGCAGAGAAGAATCTCTCCCTGAGCTTTTAAAACCTGGACAGATTCAGATAGGAAAATATGAATCACTGGAAATGAAGGTCAAACACACATATTTAGGCCGAAACTCAACCAAGCAGAAGTAACCCAGAATGCATGAGAACCAGAGCTAACAGAAGTAGCTAAAAGAGCTCCTTGAATATTAAGTCCATCAGTGTACCTTTATGACACAGTTCTAGCAACATGAGTGTAATATCTGTGCCTTCAAGTCACCTGTCCACTTATGGCAACCCCATGAATTTTGTAGGCTTTTCTTAGGCACAGAAAACTCAGGTGGTTTTGTCAACAGTTTCCCTTGAAACACAGTCTACAGCACCTGACATTCATTGGTAGTCTCCCATCCAAATACTAACTAGGACTGACCCTGCTTAGATTCCAAGATCATGCAACATCTGGTGCCTTTAGGGTATTTAAGCAACTATATGTCACCACTCCAAATGCCATAGCTCCATCCTACAGGATCCTGGATTTTGCAGTTTGGTGAAGCACTTCAACATCTCTGCTGAAGTTCAGGGGAATGGGTCAGCAGAGGATTCTCAGTGAAAAACAAATCTCAAGAGTTTCACACAATGGAGCCATGACCTCAAACTGCTATAATTATATAGTGCAGACACACTCCATAAAGGACTACCATCTCTGTTTTTCCCTAAAACTGATGGATAAGACCACATGGGGAGCTGGAAGGCCATTTTTAGCTCCTCCTCACTCCATGTAGTCAACATCTAAAATTATTATTCTGGTTAGTTCTGGTCAATCTCAGGGGAAATTTCTGTTATTTCAGGGTAGCAGTCCAAAACATTGTTAATATGAAAAACTGTATCTCTAAACTAGTTTCTGGCTGAAAACTACTTTTTTTAACCCTAATTTTTAAAATTTGAACTCAGGTTTTTAGGAAGTCTATGGAGGACAGGGACCAAGTGGCATATGGACCCCCTGGACTGAACAGAATCTGTAGCAAGACAGTCTCTACCCCTGCTTTAGAATATTTGTCCGTCTCTCCTTTTCAGGAGCCCTTACCATTTGGATGTATAGCTTGACTCTGTGGAGCAGCACAGTGTTGCCCCCTTGGTAAACCCTGTCCCAGGGTCTACAACTTTGATATAAAACCTAAGCTAACCCACCAGAGAGGTCACCCAGACGAGCACGTAGGCAACAACAGTCGTACAATCGAAAGAACCAGGTCAGGACAGTAAACTCTCCAGTCACGTAGCCACAGAAGACCTCAAGCTGTGCCAACCCATGGTGGACAAAAGTTCGTCAGCCTTTAAGGAGCCAACTTGAAGGGATTAAGAGTTTTTCCACACAGTTGGGCACTGGAAGCAATAAAATCTTATCAGGCAAGGACCATCTGCATAAACTCACACTGCAATCCAAAGCAGCGGAAGATCCTGATACTTGGGTAACACCTTGTTATCTTCCAATATCAAAGAAGGTGCCGGTATGAAGTTGGTGTTCTGTTGCTGTCCCCTTTGTTCTACTCAGGAGAGAATTTGCCCTCAGGGTAAATTTCTCCTACAAATAGTCCCTGTTTTTTACTAGTTCTTTGGATATCTCCCCGACATACCAAGTGACCGTTTCTCCTCCCGGCAGCTGCGTGGTTCCCTCAGTGTCTTTTCGTTGAACTCCAATTCTTCCTCCGCCTTCCCAGACCAAGGACTTCAGGAAAAGGTGCAGTATCACCCAAACTACGAATCCTACAACAATCCCTCTATCTTATTTCCACTCTTTATTTCTCTTTAGCCCTGGGGGAGGTGAGTGTTTGCGTTGATGAGTGCTACTACTGTTTAATAAAGTTATTAATTGGACCTTTTTGTGCGATTTCTGATTGGGCCTAACCCTGTAAAAACTTGGTAAAAGATCTTACTAGGTTACCCTGCCTCTCACATTGCTACTACTTGTGCTCCATTGAGCTTACTTTTCCCATCACTTGGAGCATATCGAGGTGTCCCTCTGGGACCCCCAGATTTTCAGGGTAACAACAGCCTTTGTCCCTCCTCATTATCTCCGTCACGTAGAAACCTGATGTGGCTACCAGTAAAGACATGCTGGAAATAAGCTAAAGCACCCTCCTTATTATTACTATAGTACTGGGAAAGATTCTCAAGTTAAGTTCTGGTGAACAGGACACAAATTATGTCCTGTTTCAACACCTAACTGTAGATAAAACATGTATATATTATATTTGACTTCTCCTCTCCTTTTATCATCTGCTTTCTGAGTGAAAAAAAACTTCTTGATATATATGTATATATATATATACACACACAACACATTTATCATCAAGATAAGCGTTGGCACTGCCCTCCACTCTGTCACAGTCTGCCAGGCAGGATCCATACAAGCTCCTTGGTTCTACTTCTGGCTCCACCCAAGTATTCCTGGAGAAAAGTGCCTTACTTTTCTTCACATTAGGCAACAAGGAGATGTATCAGGGACCAGCATGTCATAGTATCACTGAAGGATGCTTACATCAGCTTTCTTTAAAGACAGCTGTCCTACAAAATTCTGCCGAATGCAGAAAGCTTGGTGGTTCCAGGAAAATTGCTCACCTGGTCCCTGGCATGGTCATGAGAATCACTCACTTTTCTGTGTGGCACTCAACTGGCCATACCTGAGAGTGTACATAGTTATTTATTTCATGCCCCCATACTAACACAATTGGTTCTTTAGGAAAAAAAATGTTGGCAAACCAATTTAAGGAGCATACTAGAGTGGCTAGTTGTGCACTGCCACCTAAAAGTGACAGACCTCCAAGGAACCTGCTTTAGTCTTGCAAATTCAGGGCTGTGGTTTCCTTGATTCAGTTTATATAGAATATTGGCTCTTGCCCAGCATGAACTGACAGCATGACCTAGAATATACCCCAAACATTCCTGAAGTTGCACATCGCAAAGGAAGGCCGGGAATGAGTGAGCAAGTTTGGTTGTCTTTTGAGACGCTTGTCTGCCCTCGATCAACCTTTCACTCAGAAATTCAAAGGTTTCCTGGAACATGGCTTGAAATTCAAAAGGTAGATTGGGTTTTAGTCTACAGAATGTGCAAAAATGATTGAAGCACCAAGTCTAAAAACAGCCTCAGTTTAACTAACAAATGACTGCACTTTAAAGATTAATGTATTTGGTGTAGAACTGTTCATCTTTAAGGTTCCACAGTGGCAAGATTCATCCTTGTTTTTTCTGCAAATGACTTTCCTTGCTTCCCATTTAAATTTGGTAAAAACTGTTTATGCTGTGTTTTAGACTTAATAGAATGGTAGCAGAGGAACAGGGATCCACCTTAGCCCTACTTGCACGTTTTTGTATAATTAATCCTTGTGTAGTTTCAAACTAACAATCAAACTACACACAACAAAATAAAATGTCTAATTCTATCTTGGTTAGTAATAACAACAACAACAATAACAACAGTAACAAAATATTTTCAAAAAGCTGTGAGCAAAAATCACACAAACATTTCAAGCCATTATGAAAAGAATTATCACGCACAACAAAACATCTCTTCAGTTTGCACTATCAGTAATTCAACATGTTACTGTAACTATCATATGCCTTTGACAACATCTATAATCCTTGTAGGAAACCAACACAAACCCTAATTCAAATTATGATCCATTTCAAGTAACACCAGATGAAAGGATGGAAACAGAAACACACAAATTATTTGAGAAGCGCTTAGGAAATTAAACAAAATTTAATCAGCTTTCTAGAGATAGAGACAAATGGATTAAATTATCCAATTGGTGTAAATCAACACACTCTACAGTAGTTTGGGTACAAGAGTCTGTGTTAACAGCAGTCTCAGCAAATTGTTCAGCAGCATCCTCAACAAAAGGATTATCTGGTACCTAACAAAGCATACATTAATCCTTGAAAGCTATATTACTACATCTCTTTCTGACAGAGACTAGCACAGGTGGCAAGAGCTTTCATTCGCACCATTTAGAGTGTAACTCTGTAAATGCTTATCTGGGAGTAAGCCTCAGCAAACAGAATTGTACTTACGCCTGAGTAGATATAAATAGGGTTGTGTTACAAATAAGTAAAAGCTAATAAAATAAACTGAGGCAGCCAAACCAATTCCAAGATAGTTCTACTGAAATCAATCACACACTTTGAGACCAAGAAAGACAAGCATCCTGGGCATGGTCTTCTACATCAATCTAACAATGATCTTCTTGTCTTTGTAGAAAACTGCCTAAAAACAAGTTGAAATGCATTCCGTCCCTCCCCTAACTCTGGCTTGCAAAACCCAAACAGTAAGGCTGGGGGTGGGAGGTGGAATGAATGATCAACCAGGCTTCAAAGCCATTCGTTATCACCTGGTGGAGGGCAGTTGCATCATGCAATGCTGTGGGGAAATTATTAATTTATTTTATCCCATAACCAGTCCTAGATTCCTTCCTGACCTTGATGACACTGGCAAAACTTGATGAGTACTGTTTGTTCTGCTTCAATTTTAATATAAAATTGAAAGCATTACTTCTTTGGATTATTTTGTTGTATCTGCAGCATAGACTACTGAGATGCTGGAAGAGATTAGAGTTTTTCTGCCATGAAAGACATATGTGCTTATTATGTTTAGGTTGCTCACCATCTCCTACACAGGCGGCAAGCCATTACAATCAGTGACAAATATGAAATTTGGATGTGATGTCTACAAGCTTCGAATCGTCCCAAGCCAAAAAAAGGCCCTGACAAAGATCCACAAAATTCCTCATCAACATCAAAAACAAACCTATATATTACAATTAGATTAGTTACACAACATTTTACCATTCTGTGATCCCCGCATAAGAGTTTCATATTGCAGTTTAACCTGTTTCCATAGAGAAGGAAAAAAGAATGTACTTGATGTCACCAAAGAATATCCACAGTGTGAAGGGTACAATTGCATTCATCAGCATATATTTTTATACAAATAAATATGAAACCGTTTAGAATAAGTCTGTTTTCCTGAAATTATCAAATGCTTTTGTGCTTTCCCTTGATTATTTCAAAGGTGCACCACACAGTCCCAGGCAGAACAAGAATATTTATAAATGTGCAGAATCCAGCTGGGAGGACTACCAACGTGTAATTATATCTTTGGTTGTATTACCCTCTCTTGTGTACAGGGGCTGCAGCTGTCCTTCGTTCCCAATAATAAACAAGTGAAAAGAACAGCCTGTGACTTGACTTCCCAAGAAGATCTAATCAAATTCAGGCTTGTCTTTACGTTGCCCTTAATGCCCTCTTCTCACGGCTATATACTTACAAATGACAATCGGCAATGAGTTAATAAAAGCATCACAGAAAGAACACTGCAAAATGCTTTACTACATTTCACCCTTCTCAGGCAGGCTCCACTATGTGAGGCAGAGGAAAGTTACTAGTAACTTAGAAAAGTTACTAATCTGGACCACACTTACCAGAACATTCCCATCAGATTTGACTTACAATTCCCTGAATATGCCAGCTGGAATGGCGAGTGAAATTCTGGGAACTCTAGTTAAAAAAACAACAACAAAAAACACCAAAGCTCTGCTTTTAGGGATATTGTGGCCCCCTGCATATGTAGGGGTTCCATTCCAAGAACCCCTGCAAACAGTGAAAACTGCAAATATTCACGTTCCATTGTATTCAATGGTAGTGATGTGTGTGCAGACTCTTCAGTGCATCTGCATTCACATTGCCATTTTAGGTACAAGATGTGACACTTCACATGAACTGGAAGGTACAGATGCAGAGGCTGCAGGTAAGAAAGGCCCACTGTATACCCTTGCACTTGAGAACATCTGGAGTTATCCCTCCTCTCAGATTCCAGTCCAACTATCTGCACCAAAATTCTTCTCTGGAGCCAGGAATGAGGTTTTCAAACTCACTGTTTTCAACCTTAGCAATTAGACTATTCATTTACTTAAATAATTTATATCCAGCCTTTCTCCCAATATGAGACCCAAAGCAGCTTACAATTTAAATTGTAAAGCAATACATAGTATAAAAGTTTTAACACTCAGTAAACAATCCAATTAAAACATTAATTTAAAGCAATCAAAAACAAATTCAAAACTTAGTAAAAGACACAGCACAGCTATTAAACATCCTTCTGCTTTAACCAGTCAAAGGTGGAAGGCCTCCTTAAACAAAAGGGTATCTGCCCGTCAGAGAAAAGAGAGCAAAGAGGTGGTCAACTCAATCTCTCTGGCAAAGGAGTTCCATAGCCTAGGAGCAGCCATCAAGAAGTCTAGCAGTAAAAGCAAAAAACATGTCTAAGAAAGAAGTGTGCCAATGTTTTTCATACCACTCCTAAATAATCCCCTCCTTGTGTACTCTAACATTTACACAATCCACAGACTTCCCCCATCCCCCGCCACCGTAACTACACTGTTCATCGGTGACAATATGTAATCACCCACGCTCCTATTTGCACTGGAAAATCAGCATCAGCGGTGGGGAACAACAGGGATGGGCTTCCTTTCAGCGCCCACCATGCCAAAAAATGTTTCACCCATCCTGTGTCAAACATCTTCCTGAACCAAACAGTTAAGCAACCCAGCCTTTGTCATGGGAGGAAAGACCAAAGCATATGAAATTTTTGTTGATTTAGGAAGCTGGACAATTTTCTCACCCAATAAAATGAACTTGGTCACTAAATCTAGTTTTTTCCAGCGGTTCGGCTCAGGCTCTGTTGGCTCCAGAAATCCAAACAACCATAGTAGATTGGGAATGACCTTTGACTGTATACTTATCACATATTGTTGATAATAGCAGACAAGCTTTTGATCTTCACAAAACTCCACTCCTACCCCCCCCCCTTACACACACACCTTAGGCAGGAAAGCTGTTGAAATCCTTTCAAGATTTCTCTGTCAGCTTCCAGTTTGCTAATTCCCACCATCGTTAGCTGGCTCATTGTAACCCCTAACATAAGAGTTAAGAGTATTCCATTTTTTAAAAGGTAATATGCAGCCAGTATACCTACTTGATTTCCAACCAACTGTGGATGGGGATGATATAGATCAGTACCTCTGTACCTGCATAAGAAAAGTTTAACCATTCCTCAATCTATTTGTTCCCCAAATTCAATTCTCTCCCACCACTTCTCTCTCCATCACTCACTGTCTGTCTCTCTCACACACAGCATTTTTTAAAAGAAAAAAGTTTAATTTTTAGCCTCCATTCAATCACTGAAGGAAAGGTTTAAATATCTCATACTTGAACACAGTGGTCCCAGTCCACATGGGGGCACACACACACTTGTAAGAAAAGAACAAAGCTGAGCTGCATAAAACATTTAAGCCAAGCACATAACTTGGCCTTTAAAAAAGAAAGCATCTCTTTGCCTCCTGTTCTGTTGTTTGTGGTAGTGCTATTAGTGACATGTACAATGTTTAGATTCATGTCTTCTCCAGATCCCATCTTGGGATACTTAGATTCACTCAGATGTGATTATATTCAGTATGGATTCTTACATTCAGTCTGATTGCCCACAGGCCTCTGACTCCAAGACCATTTCCAGAGAGGGGAGGAGGGGTTCACCACATGTCAAGAGTGGTGTTTTTATACTCCAGTTCAGAAACTGTGCTGTCTGCGCACACACCCATTTACACTGTACTACCGCGGAGAACAGCGGTTGCTGCATCCACAACAATAGGTCCCTGGCCACTCCCATTCCCCTCCCTCACCCTGCCTTGCCATTGCTGATTGGTCTGTTTTTTTTAAAAAAAAATGCACGTATTTTTAACACATTTCTGCATTGCGACATTTGTGAGTACGAATGTATGCTCGTTGATACATGGAAAAAAGCACATCTTAATAGTCCATTACCAGATCCACTCTCTTCCTGCTGTCTGTTTAATGCATGAAGACAATAATGATGGTAGCCTGTCCTCTGATGGGCGGAAAGAGATAGGAACAGAAATGATGGAAGGGACAGCCTGGGAACGCCCATAGCTGATCATTTCTGCAATGTGAACTGATGCTATACTTCTGCATATAGGTGAAAACTGAAGCAGAATCAGTCTGGGAGATTTACATCAAGAGTTTTTCCAGTTTTCAGATACAGTGGTTTCTCATCACAATGAACCGTGCTAGGAGCTGAAAACATGCTGACCAAGAGGAAAACTACAACGCTAAAATGCTACAACGTGCAGACAGGAGGGTAAGAATTTGAGGCGACTATGAAGTATTAACCTCGTGCAGAAATGGCCCAAGAAATGGGATGCCAGATCATGCAGACTGGGAAAGAGCATGGAGGTCACTGTGGTGAATGGTGCCAGAGACAATATTGTTGCTACCCCTATATTGCTTTAGATTATGGATCTATTTAGCCCAACACTACCCACACTAACTGGCAGTGACCTTCCAGGGTTTCAGGCAACAGTGTTTCCCTGCTCTGCTTGGAGAGAGCAGAAACTGAACTAAGTCTAAAGGACAAGTCAACTGAAGACTTTCTGAAAGATTGAAAACCACTTAAGGACTTTTTGAGCAACAAGAAATCTAATGATGTAATAATCTGTGGTTATGGTTATTGGTAATTTGTAGGATTATTTAGTTGGATCTATAATGGTAAAATATTTTTTCTTCTTTTGTATTTTTCCTTTCATTACAGTTAGGCTTAGGGGGGTCAGAGCCCTACCCTGTTTTAATTATATAGTGTGCCCTCTGTATATGCAGGGGTTCTGCTGCAGAAATCCCCACATAAAACAAAAAATGTGAACAGTAGCTTCCTATTATAGGCAATGGACATGCCACAGGCACAAACCCACTGCATCCTTTGACTATAATGGGACACAAAGCTTCACATGACTTCACATTTGTGTGCACAGAGGTCACTGTGAAGGAAGGTCCCTAGTAGAAGGCCCCTTTTTTTCTTCTTCCTCTTTTTTCTGTTATTTTTCTGAACGTATGTTATTTTGTGAATTGGTTTGTTAGTGTTAAAAATCAATCAATAAATAAAAAGAAATTGAACCTGGGACTTTTTATGGTAAAAGTACATATACTACCTCTGACCTGTAGTTTTTCATTTATGTGGATACTGTTAACCAGTTCTCAACTCTTTTTTAAAAAACTTATGACACTACATAGGGAATCTAGTACTAAACCTACGATTGTGAACCTGTGTGCCAATGATCTTGCTTTCAGTATTGTAAATTGCTTCATAATACATGATATATCCAGCTGTATTTGGATTTCTTGGGCACCAATAAATTAGTCAAGCTGAAAGTAACATTCACCAAGGAGACAGATTTTTATTTCCATCTCAGCATACAATGACTATATTTACCAATAATATTAAACACTCCAGTTTAATAAAATATTACTATTAATAGGTTATTTAATCAAAATTCTTGGGCTACTTGAATTTGTCTGTTGACCCAACACACAAATATTGATTCTGTATCTAACTACTGTGAGAAACTGAAATTGCAAGATTATTCTGAGCCTCAATTTCATTTTTAGGATAAGGAAATAAAACTAGTTTTGATAACAGTCATGTTTTACCCCTTTCCTGTTTGAGCTATTATTAAACATACAAAGATGGAAGTTCCGCTTGTGAAATTCTATCCTTCGTAAACCAGAACAACTCCCACAGTCTTTATTCTGTGGGAGATACGGAAGGAAGGAATTTTGAGGCACCATTTAATGAAAGCATTTACAAATATTTCAGATTTCTAATGGCCCACTCCTGTGGCATTCACAGCAGTGTACTCAAAATTCTACAAACAGAGAGAAGAGGCCTGTATTGGTGCACTGTAGGATACGCCAAGTGTTACAGTTTTTGTAAATTTAAGACTTTTGGCAGGGCTTACGCTCACAAAGCACACAGTGCCAAGGAAAATGTATAATTTTTTAAAGACAGTGTGGCTAATTCTACAAACTATGGTCTTCAAAACTGTTTCTCTCTTTCCCAGATTGAGAAGGAAGTTTCTGGTTCTGAGATCACAAGGGTTGCAGCTAGAGGCAAGAGTGTACTAGCAGCATACAGAGAGAGAGAGAGAGAGAGAGAGAACAGACAGACAGACAGACAGACAGACAGACAGACAGACAGACAATGAGCCAGCATTGATAAATAATGAGCCAGCATCAATTTCCTCCCCCAGTCACTGACCTTGGATCTGTCACACACTCTCTATCCCGGAAAACCTGTGATAACCTTAGGGTCACCATAAGTTGAAAATGATTTGAAGGCACACAACAACAAATAAATACACATACATACACACACACACACACACACCACATATGCACTGTGGCATTTCTTCCCTGAAAAAGTTACTATTGGCACTCCCAGAATCTTCTTTCTTCTTAGCATGTTTTTGGGTTGTCAGTTTCTGCCTTGGAGCAAGCAACAGCAACAGGAAATATATTGGCTGCCTGGCAACGATTTTGACTCCTTCATGGTAGAAACTAGACAAGAGTTTTTGCCATTTCAATACTCTTACTCTACTGGCAATACAATTCAGCTTCTTTCCATAGTGACGATCCAAATGAGCTCCTGTACTGGGAAAGGACTCACCATACTGTTGTGACTCCCCTCACAACAAAAATTGTTTTGGCTTCTCCTCACCCTGGTTTCTGCCCCTTTGCTCAAGGCAACACCTCCTTCCACCTCCCTGTCCTAGAAGAAGTGAAGGTGTTCTTGGGAGAATGAAAGAGGAAGTTACCAATCGACACAAGGGAAGAGGAGACATGGGGAGTTAGCAAAGCCAAGTGCTACTAAATCAACATGTAATGCATTCAAGTCTTCTTGATCATCTGGGATGTTGGGTAAACTCACAGGTTGAAAGAAAAACTTTATGACATTGATTACTTATCTCATCATTACTAATGTTTTGGGACAATGATTGCAATAATTTGTCCTTCCGTCATACTCAAAATACCCACATTTCAACATTTGATTTGTAGTTTACAAATCCCTTTTCCTGTGCCTTCTCTGTTTTAAGTGTGCTTCCGTTATAGAGGTGGAAGTCACAGATGTACTGAGTTGTGAATCACACAGAGACCTCCATGTCACTTCATGTCATTCCACCACCAAGTAAATCAGAGTAGATCTTTTTTGTTAGACCGCTGGAAATCATAACGCCAATTGGGAGGCGGAAGGACAGCAGGAGATTTCAGAAAATGAGGGAGACACCCACAGTCATATTGTATCAACACATGCTTGACACTGCCTGCCTCATGAAAGCAATACTTCACAGATGAAGAAAATATACCAATAAATGACATCATATCAACATTTTATATTAAATTGTTGGGTTTACTAAAGCATTTAAAAACCTCATCATTTGATGTTGGGAGATAAGGCTGAAGAAACCAGGACAGAGTTTATCACTTGGATTGCCTAAAAGCAAGTGCCCTGACTTGTATGTGACAACCTTTTAGAGGAATGATTATATCCAGCCTGTTCCCCCTAACAATGCCCTGGACTTAGTGACATTCTAGGACAGTATGAGGTGGTGGGAGAATGACGGCTATTACAAAATAATAATGGTATATTCAAAGCAACAGTATATTCAAAGAAAATTCTACAAAGTGACCTTTTACTGGGCTTGGAGTAGTGGAAAGAGGAAAAGAGAAAACTGAGAAATTTCAGCTCAGCTTAACTAAACAGTTGTCACCCAGTTATAAATATCAGGTGGCATCAAGTCTTATCTATGAGGAGGTCCTTGGGACTGTTTCATACAGGTCAACAAAGCTGTGTTCACTTTGAAATGTACACAGTATGGAGCCACAGCCACTTCTGAAGAATGTAATAACAATTCAAACATCAGTCTATCCCATTCAAATGTTTTACAAGCTAGAAATATACATTTAAAATAGAGGCACACACTTTAAAAAAGAGAGTGCTAATAATTACAAAGACTTCTGCTGATGAATGAAATGAATGCAGTTAAAGGCTGTTACTTTTCCTTCTATGTTGCTGTGTAAACTTTAATTAAGAACGGAAGTATTTCAGCACCAACCTTCAGGCATATAAAAACTGAAAGCCTACTTGTAGTACGACCTTTTATTATGCATGTTATGTCCCTTGGTACAAGTTTAGAGTTCCTTTATGCTAGGGCAATTCAGACACACAGTGCAAATGTCTTCTTACATTCAATTCACATGACTCAAGAGAAAATGTACGCACCATAAGGGGAAATCCCTTGCATGTCAGGTCAGCAGGTAATCCCACAGTCAGAAATAGATTGCCAGGTTTCTGAAGTCTACCTTGACATTCCTCTGTTGTCATATTTGCAGAACAACCCCTTGGAGGGGAAAAAAAGTAAACATTATTTGGATAAGGAAAAACAAGGCCCAGGCAATCCACAGGAGAGGAGACATGACAATCTGAGCCAAACCTGATTCTGAACAGCTGACAATGCTGAAATCCAAGAAAATTGCAAAATCCAGAATCAGTAATTTAAAAAGAAAGAAAATAAACTGGTAAATCCTTTTGATAGAAGGAGCACAAAGCAGATCATTTGAGACAATACTTTAACTTAGGCAGGAGATGCAGATGGTTTAAAACTTCTTCTCTCACATCACCCCAGTGTCTCCAATTGCAACACTTCTGGATGCTTAAAGAAAACTGTCTCATACAGCCTCTGTACATGGAACATTAGATATAGAAAAACTCTTAAGGCTACAGAGCTAAGTTAACCTGGCTACCTTCTCCAACAACCTGGCTGGTGCCTGATAACTGACATTTGGGCTTTGTTTCTAACTTGCAACACTATCTATGTAAACAGAACGCAAAGAACCCTATATTTCTGCAATTACACAGTGCACATTGGCATGTCAAGCATTTTGGAAAGTCCAATAAGTAGGTGGAACCAAATCTTTGGCCTGTGAATCAAGCAAGAAGAAATGGCAGGAAGCCGATGGTGATGGTTGCCATTCCACAGAGGGCATAACAACAATGATAATTTCCTGAATGTTTTTTTTTTAAATCTCTCTCTCAACAAGCAGGAACATATGTGGCAGCGACAAAATACTGCAAGATTTCTCATCCTACTAAGCTCCCTGAACCTTATGGAACTGACCTTCTTCATCCCTCTAGATGCAAGTTTCATCCCTTTCTTCCTCTGAGATATCTGAGACTGAAGGAGTGGTAAATTATGTGGGTTAAAATGCTAGACAGACAGGACTTTTTATTCTCCATTTTTGCCACCGACTACAGAGATAGCTTTACTTTCAGAATCTGGGTAGTCAGGTAGTTTAACTATCCTAGACCAGGCAAATCTACGGCCTTGTGTGTACATCATCTCTGTAGAATGGCTTACTTTCTTGCGCTACCAGGATTACTTTACCAAAGCTCTCCTTACATTGTAGTGACATTTCAGGCATGTGGACTGTTATAATCTTACAAGCTAATGTATAGTGCAGATGTGATTTATGTATGGAATGGCCTTTTGGGGGAAAAAATAGACAAGAATGAAGTAGCCTCAAAGGAATTTTTTTCTTCTGTGAATAACTATATTGCCTGATTACCCCCACCAACCTGTGCAATATGGGAGCTCAGCTCCTCCTATTGCATTTCCTTGTCCTGCCTTTGAACCCCAAGTAGGAGTGTAGTGTGTTGTCATTGTGAATATGGTGATTTTTGTAGCTGTGAAATTCCCCACAAATTTCCCAATCCAAAACAAAGCACATCTGGGACTTTGCTGTACACAGTCCTCAGCACCCAATATGACTTATTCTCAGGAAAGCACCAAAAAACTCTTCTGTTGTACTTTCTATTTCTGAAAGAGTTATAAGATCAGAAATACCCACTGTCTCTGTTTTCATGAAAGGCCAGGCACGATCCATGTTATAACTACTCTACAGAAAGAAAGAAAATAAAAAAGAAGGTAGTTGTAGATTGCCTATTATGTATGTAGCAGAGCACGTGGCTTGACCCCCAACAGCTCCTACAGAACTTCAGATAAACCTTTTTCTTTATATTTAGTTCAGACTTTTTGGTATTGGTCCACACACTTTACAAGACAGCTAATATTATGCTTTTTGAATGCCAAAAGATCTCTGATGCAAAGACTTTATTCTAAAAAACCTATATTCTCCCATATTACCGTCCTCACAGTCCTGCCATTCTCAGATGCATGAGAATGAGGGATAAGAGAGATTGATGGCTGACTGGCCTTTCCCAGGCTCTGGAACTCCTTACCAAGGGAGGCTAGAATGATCCTCTCTCTGTTTCACTTCCACCAGAAGGTAATTTCAGGAAAGCTTTTGGGAACCATTTACCAAGTAAGAAGTACATTACCAGTTGAGTGCTTATTTTCCTTAATTATGTGCCTTTGTTATAAAGTATGCTTTTAATTTAGTTTTTATACCTTATTTTTTTTTTAAAAAATAACTGGAAGCTGCCTTGCATATCTTCTTCTTTTTTGAGAAAAGCAGAATGTAAATCAAATAAATAAATAATTGTATTTGGATCCTCAATACATTAGAAAGCTTCTTGGTGTTATACTTTCAAAAATCTGTCCTCACTTAACAGGTAAAAAGCAGCTTCCATGCAAGCAGGATGACAAAAGACTTACAGAGGATGAACATTCTGGCTAGTGAAAAAGGGCACACATACCCTTCAAAGAAAGAAAATCTGAAAAAGAAGTTTCAGGAACGCGGTTGTCGCTGGGTGACATGGCCATTTCAAAAATTATACTGACCCTAAGGTGAACCTGTTATGGGGTTTTCTTTTCTTTGTTCAGAAGGGGTCCACTATTGCCTTCCTCTGAGGCTAAGAATGTGATTTGCTCAAAGTCACCCAGTGGGTTTCCATGGCCAAGCAGGGATCCAAGCTGTGCCTCCCAGAGTCTAGTCCAACACTCAAACCACTACACCATCAAGTGTGCATGTACTTCACTGATACAGAAAGCGAGTACCTGCCTTGCAAATTAGCATAATTAAAATTTTTAAAAGCACTCAGCAAAACACTATGAGCACATGTGCAAAAGTTATGTAATACAGCCTCATCTGCGGTGTTACAGTCACTACAAAATTGTTGCATGTTGACACCCTCAGAACTACATTCCACATGCTCAATGGCTCTGCCATCTGAAGAAAGAATCACATTTTCTGAGTCACACTGACGGTGGCTTTGAATGCAGAGACAATACCATGTCTCTGAATCAGCAGCCCATTCTTGAGCTTTTGGGCTGAAAATATAAGACTCCTGTGCAACAACTCTGAATTTGGAAGGTACTAAATTGTAAAATGAGAGTATACAATGTAAACTACACAATTCTATAGCAATCATTTTTTAAAAAAAACCATACTATAAATTAGTTAATGCTTGTCTTTTCTGTGTGGAAAGGAAAGACAGATATGCTTCTCTCCACTCTATTTCTAAATACTCTTTATAGAAGTCACAGGGGCTCTGGCCCAGTCATAAGCACATACTTCATACGTATAAATGTCCCAAGTTGAATGCTTCACGTCGTCAATTAAATGTAGCGTTGAATACAAACGACTCCCTCTTCAAACCACAACCACTAATTTTGAAAAACACAGTAGGTCCCCCATAACTGCAGGGGATATGTTCCAGGACTTACCATGGATAGTAAAAAACATGGATAATTCAAATGCTTTATTTTTTTTTTCCTAATGAGATGAATGGCAGGTTCTCTTAGGCCTATCAAAATTTCCAGCATCACAGTCTTGCACTTTGGGGCCATAGGATTTTATGAAGGAGTGTACTGGATGAGGTCAAGGACTTTACTATACAAGCATTCTTGTATAGTCTGCAGGAGGACTGTACCATGATCATATCACAAAGAATAACCAAGAGCCCTACTAAGAGGATGGTTAGTGTTAAAGAGTATGTGTGATGCCATATACAGTGAGGAAACATGAGACAGCATAGACAACACAAGACAGTGGAATACCATGAGTGAGTGGGGTGCCATTTGCTTCCATTTTACATTCTCTTCCTTTTTTCATGTAATACTGTATGTGCTGCACTGTATTTCACTGTATTTTGCTTTATTGCTTTATTACTATTAAATCCAAAGTACATATTTTTGGATCTCATGTAATCATAAGTAAATGAAACAATGTGTACCAGTCACACAATTATGGGGGACCTACTGTATCTTTTTGGGGGTGAGGGGGTGAGGTGTTATTTTGGTGATTGACTAAGGGATAGTAAGATTCACCCCTAAAGTTCAAGGCTATTTACTCCATGCAATACAGCAGGGTTTTTCTTTTGTTCCAGGTGACAGGGGAGCATGTAGTGGCAGCAGAACCAGGAGCTTACATTTTCTACAGAAGTCTTTAGACCACAGTGGGATCATGTACTGCAGATGTTGTTGAACTGCAAATGCCAACATTCTTCATCATTGGCTACACGGGAAGTTCCAACATCTAGAGGGCTTTATGATTCCCATCTGCATCTTAGAAAGATGCTGCATCATACACTATAGCATTCTTCTCAGGGTATTTGAGAGACAAGAGAGTGCCAGCCTCCAGTAAAACTGCCATCAAAAGGAGAACCGCTACTGTTGCCCATTACATTTTTTTAAAGGAAAGAATAGCCACTCTTTTAATAATATCTAAGTAGTCCCAATCCTTGCATAAAATTTCACACAGCACTGCCAGAAGTCATCCCCAACCCCTCTCCAGAATTTGGAGAATTTCATTCCAATGTTCTCTTTTCTATTGATATATGTTGTTATTTGCTGTCAAGTCAGTATTGGCTTATGGTAGCATAATTAATGGGAGAGCCCTGGTCACGAACAGAACAGCTATGTATCTGCCATGTTTTTTCATGTCTACTTCTTTTCACACTCCTGGAATATTTATCCACTTAAGTTTCTATTTGGAATTGTTATTCAAGCCAATTGTGTGTTGTCATTTTAATGCAAACCTTGCTTTGGGTGGGAGTTAAGAGGGTTACCATGGAAAGTCACTGGGTGACTTTGGGCAAGTCACACTCTCTCAGCCTCAAATGAAGGCTAAAGCAAACTCCCTCTGAACAAATCTTGACAAGAAAATCACATGATGGGTTCCCCTTAGGGTCACCATAGTCAGAAATGAATTGAAGGCACACAAGAGCAACTAAGAGGATAAATATCTAATCATCACGAAGATTAGTCAATCACCATCCCACACAGCCAACTTCTGCTGGAAAGAGGGACCACCTGCTCCTCCCAGGCACAATTTTCTTAGGAAGGCTACATATCCTTTTCCAAGAAAGCTGACTATGGATCTACTCATTGTTCAAGATACACACAAACACACACACACACGGCCTTTTCACATGGAAAGGCTACTGTTCTTTTGAGAGAGACAGAGAAAAGAGTAGGGGTTGCTATCCAGATAGTAGAAATCAAACAGAAATGCAAACTGGTGAAGTTTACACATTTCATTTGCAGTTTTATGCTTATGTAAGTCCCATGGCATACAGTGGGACTCACTCCTGAGTTAGCATGCATAGGATTGCGCAGTAAGTTGTGCTGATCTGTTTATTAGATTGAAAGGATGAATCAGAGGCTGAAATGAGCTGAAAGTAGGAAAAACAGACATCTGGTTCTTTATAAGCCTAACTCACAAAGCATATGGACATAAGTTACTGCCTTTGTTGTCAACGAAAAGCAGAGATATGCACATTCTAGAATTCTGAGAGCAACTATGGTGCAAAGACTACAGAAGTGAGATGGGTGTAGGAATTCCAAGTTCAAGTCACCATTCAGCTATGAAGCTCCGTGGGTGGTTTTTGCCTAGTAATCACCTATCAGGCTAGCCTATCTCAAAAACCTGGAAAAAGTGGTACACAAGTCCGAGCGCCTTAGAAAGCAAGTGATAACAAATGTGGCAATTTTTTTAAAAAGAAAAAGAAATAAAGGGCCACCAATTAAAGGGCCAAACCAGACATTACACAAAAGATACATATAACTGGGTTCTTTTTCATAAAAAGTTTTTACAGTGGAATCCATCTTGGACAGTATCAGGAGAGGGTCTTTGCACATGACATTGTCGCTGTTCCATTTTGGTCCTGGTGCAATCTCATAATTTTTTACCACACAAAATTATCTGTTTACCAATCATATTGTTCTGCTTCTTTCTTCTCAGCAAAAGATTCCATTTTATTACACCATTGTGCATAAAGAGACTTGAGCATCCACAAATTGTGGTATACACAGAGGATCCTAGAACCAAACCCTAGTAGATACCAAGGGTCTACTGCAACTATCTCCTTGTTTGACCTCTACAAAAATATTTTTCTTCCTCATAGATTGAGCTGTACTGTAATCATGCCACATCACCTTCTGCCATTTCTCCACTGCTTCAGAGGTGGAGGGTGTTTCTACATTCATTTTCTAATCAAGAAACAATTCAGAAAGTGTACGCTTAGAATTAAGCCCCACTGACTTCAATGGATTTTATTGCTAGTAAATGTTAAGGGAAGTAGAGACAGATCAGCAGATCTGTGGAGGAAGGAGGGAGAGTAATCATTAGACCAGAAGGGTGATTGAGAGACTGGAGGATGTAGAGGGAGACAGATCTTTGATGGAGGAATGCAACTGTTCTCTTATTGTTTGTTTTCTTTGATGGCCAAGAGAAATTACAAAAATGTAGTTTAAAAACTTGAACATATGGGGCAGGGCCAGATGACAACAACTTCCAGGGTATATCAAATATAGGTGAGTGGTGGGGAAAATGTCCACAGAAGGTACTGGGGAACGTATCAAGCGGGCACCAAAAATAGCTCCAAGTGCAGGGGATCTAAAGTGCTCATAATCACTATAATTACTGAAAGTGAAGTGTGAAAGGTACTATTACTATCCTGCTAGCATAATGGATATATAAATCCTGTTTCCCTAGTGGGACAAGGGGTGGGTGTAAAAAGCACTGGCTGTTTTCTTGTTTTGTTTTTGTTTTTTAACAGTCAATTAAAAAAGAAGCCAAAGCAAAGTCACGGATGTCTGGTTGGAGAAGTGGCTTGAGACAGGCTTAATCCCTTCCCTATAGACAGATTTTCCAGTCAGAACTGCTGCTATAAGACAGATGCATGCTGCTATAATCAGAAGCCTAGTTTGCTGATGATTTAATGTCTCCTCCTCTGTTCAAATATACAGGCTAAAAACCTTTAAATGGCAAGTGATTATGCTGGTGTATGTATTTTTGGGGGACAACCCTCCTTGTCCTGACTGTGTAACAGCAGCCAGAGTGGTCCCAGGAGCAACTCTGTCCCTCTGTCTACTGACTGACTATGGAACTGTACCCAGATTCCTTCCAGGTGCCCTTGCCCATCCAGGGAATAAGAAGCACCCTTACATGGAGACAGAGGATACTCCATCTTCCCAATATGACCAAGACCAGCCATAGTCTCATAGATAGGAAGTAGCTAGGAGCGTGGAGCAGTATTTTGAAGCCCACAGCTGCTGTTGTGCATTCAGGGAGCAAGTATGAATGAAGGAGCAGATTCTGTCTGCCCCCATGATGAGATAAGTATGCTGGCAGAGACTTACACTCCAACGGAGCCTGCTTCCTGGATCTTGACCATAATCTCTCATGGCTACTTAAAAATATAACACTTCAGCTACTGTTATGTCATCAAATATCACCATTTTCAACTCAACAATTCAACACAAACATTAAAAACAACAGAGTAGCACAAATCCACCAGTTATTTGTGAAGGGCAGGTGTCAACTGGGCCTGTGCATCTAATAAGAGCGGCCAAAAAACTTACAGCCTTAAACAGGAAATCTGTGAGAGGCCCATTCATATCAAAATGGTATAATAAAGAACACTGATAAGGGATAAAAATTTCATTTTGGTTTAAGAGATAAAGATAAACTTATGGTGCATAGACACCTTTCGACAAACTTGGCACCCGTTTCTTAATTTTGTCAGAACTAGAAACCAAGCATACAAATGATGGCCAGGAGGTGGACATGGATTTTTCACTAGTTTTTTAAGCATGTAAAGAGGCGGTCAGTGGTCCCTACAAAATCCAAGGAAGGCAAACTTTATTGCCAGCTAAAACAACCTTAAATTCCATGTTCTGCTAAAAAGGATTTATCATCCTTCTGGATATAAACCCAGAAAAATAACTGCCTCTGAATCATGATTGTATAAGTAAGCTTGTTGACAGTTTTGCTTAGAAGAAGCTAGTGGATCTAGCAGATAAACGGACTCGCAGATGCCTGGGCAAAACTATCCCATGCACCTACACAGCTGGTAAGTAGGAACGTCTGCTATCAAATACACAAACAATTAAAAGACCTCACTCAGGAAAACAATCTTCCTGCCACAGATTCTGAGTTTGTAGTACCACTACTGCAGCACCAGAGTTCAGAGTCACTTACTCCAAAATATGATGTTCATGTCTCAGTCAGCAGTTCAGCCAACAGGCTTCTTGCCAAACATGTACTATATAGCTGTAGCTGCTAGGCAACTCTGGAAAACTCAGCTAATGCCATTAAAGCAATGAACAAAAGCCTGGGGAAGCCTTTACCAAAGCCTCCACAGTACTAGAGATTTAAGGTTCACACCATCTGTGAGAATGAGAGGGATCTCAATATTTGTCTTATTACTCATTTACTGGGCATTTTGTAATGATTTCATGTTCAAATCACTGGAACAATGTTAACAGCATCAAATTAGCAAGACACTATTCCACACCTGGACTAAAACGCTGCGTGTGACTCTGTTTTGTTTTACACAGTTTTTAAAAGCATTTACATCACCAGAGGAACATTCTAAGGGCCTTTGGGTATGTACAATAAATGCATAATTGCAACTATTTCTTGCAATTTATCCAGTCTTACTGCTAAGAAGTATCTATAACAAATGCCAGAATTGCATAGCATGTTGTGAGCTTGACAACATTAGGCCAGATGTCTGAGGAGAGATGCCAAATATCCTGAATCATAAGGAACCACCTCTTATTTCAGGTGTGAATCCTAAACAGCACAAGGTCTTCTCTTTCTGAAATCCCAGTTTAGAACTTCAGATCAGCTACATTCAGATAGTACAACAGTGGTTTTGGACGACACTAAACCCTGACAAAGCCCTTTAGCAAAATCCAGATTTGTGTTCCCTGTTTCAGTAGCATTTTTTATTATCAGTTTTTCAACTACCACTTCGTATTATCAATTGAAAGACTTTCTTTAAAAAAAAAAAATAGTAGTGCAACCAGGAGTCCAGTCTGCACACACAAAAATAGGTGACTACTTACTCTACCCTCTGGCAAGCATAATGGAGGGTCTCTTTTCTAAACAACAACAACACCATTTTGTTTCATAAACCCAAAGCGAAGAAAGGAAAACCAGCTCTAGCTTTCATACACTTTATTACCGATGCGGAATATTGCTACAGATTGAGAACAAAAGCACATGGAAGGGGAAAAAGGTGGGGGGAGAATATTTACACTGTACTGCAGTTTCCTGCTGATAAGAGAATTCCTGGACCTGGGCCACCCAAAGTCACTTGGAAAGTTCTGTATACAGTGTAGAAGCTTAATATCTGCACGTGCAATGACTACATACAGTATTTTTCTTTTAAAAAAGGTTAGATATACAGTGAAACTCTAGCATCTGTTGAGAACAGGGATGTTCTGAAATGAGAGAAAAGTTATTGTGCTTTAGGGAACCATGGTACAAGAGGGACTAGAAAAATTTTGTTGCCATATGGAGTGTTCTTCCTCAATATTCCAGACAGTCAGCTGTGCCCTCTTTCAGGATAGTCCATTTTATTACCCTTTCTGCCCAATTTTCTGTTCCTCTCAATAGGCAGCATTATGTGTCTGCTATGTACAGCCAGTACTTGTTGGGCACTTTTGGATTTTTTCCTGCTTTAGGGATTTTTTCCCCCGAAGCGTTTATTATTCTTCTGCAAATTTTGGGGATCCCCAAGCCTTACATAACTGCATAGGCTTCCACATTTACCACTGACCTTTACAACTAGAGTGAATTACATCCCTATGATTACAGACTGAAAAAATGTAACTTCACAATTATGCATGGACATACTACTACCATGAAACTTTAAAAAATGAAGTTTGTACAATGTGGAAAACACTCCAATGGAAAACACTCCAGGAAAACTGTAATCCTGGTCCTCTTGAGAAAGACAACTTATCAAGGATGATGTAGCTATGAGAATCTGCCCATCCTGACACACATGAAATGATATAACCACACAAGCAAGGGACATATTTAGATAGTGGAACACTCCCTCCTTGTATTTATTAATTTATAAATACTTAACAAATCAGTGAGATTCCCTGCAGCTCAGACATGATTCAAACATAAACTCATAGAGTACCTCAGTTTTACGTCTATAAACCTAGCTGAATCCTCAAGACTGCATCTTACTTCCCTACTCCTACTCCCACCCCTTCTTCTTTGTGCTTTCTCCTAAGGGTAGTAAGAATATTTGCTGTTATTTATTTTCTGGCTGGAAAATGGGCTTCCCAAAACTCAGGAAACCAGGCCAGAAAGATTAACATAGTAGCAAGAATTTTGCAAATTTTTACCCAAAATTTGCATATCCCAAGTGTATTTGGGAAAATATTCTCCAGGGAAATATATCTGCGTTTCCTCCCATGAAAACCGGGGCGGGGGGGGAGGGATTGTGCAAAAAAAAAAAAAGCTGTTTTTTCAGATTTTCAGTCACCTGGGGATTTTTTGTATACAAGATTGCTATTTGTAGCGTATCCACAAAAGCCAGCAAACTTACACAAAAAAACTCATGTGTGTGTCCAGAAACTGGGTATTTTGTACAATATTATACCAAGAAGGAAATCTGGATAGGAAGTGAATAGTTCTGGGGCTGCTATTATAACCCTAGACTTCTTGTACAGCTTTGGCCAAAAATAAATAGCAAGGTGGGTTTTTTAATTTATTTTATGGTAGGCTCCGCCAATTGTGTATCATTGAATGACTCAACATTTATAATCATCTCCCCTTGATCCTTGTAGTAGTTTGGAGTCTCTTCTTTGACACCAAGACAGAATGAATGGTAGCCACAGTCACAAGTTTTCTAGCCAATTAAGCATTTGCCACATTAGTATTTTTTTCTAGCTCCTGCCACCAGAATGGAATGGAAAACCATCTCAACAAGATGAATCTGCACAGCAGTTATGAAAGCTTTTTACGTACTAGAGAGAAATCCATAAATCATTTTCTCCAGTCACTTTAGCAAGATGACAAGGAAAGCCATACCAGATGGAGATCCCCATTCTGTGCTATACCTAACAGTAGAAGAGCCCTCTTGAGTAGTGTTTCCAGTATGGATCCAGTACAAGACTTGTGTAATTTTAAATCTTAACAGATCACAGAGCAGGATGAGGTACCATATATCTCCATCAAGTGGTACAAAGGTACTTGTACTACAGTGGGCCCTTGGTATCCGCTAGGGTTTGGTTTCAGGTTCTCCCGTGGATACTAAAATTTGTGAATACTCAAGTCCCATTATTTTAAATGGTGTAGTAAAATGATGTCCCTTTTATAAAATGGCAGAATCAAAGTTTGTTTTTTGGATCTTTTAAAAAATGTTTTCAAGCTGTGGTTGGTTGAATCCACAAATATGGAAGGCCAAATGTACTTCACTTTCCAAACTCCAACTTTCAGCTGCAGCCCTCCCCTCCCAATACTGGTGGAGGGGGGAGTGGGAAGAGGACCTGGAGAAGCCTGCCACATGAACAGAGCTCTGCAATAAGAACAAAACTGGTTGCTGCTCTTTGCCTTCTCCCACCTCCATTAGTGTGAGGCAATAAGCCATGTTGGGAAGAGACAGCTGAAGATGAAAACTGCAGTTTGGAAGATGCAAGAGGACAGGTATCCTCATCCCACCTGACAGAGATTTACAGTACCAAGATCTGTCAAGAAATAAAGTGACAGGAGCCTCATCAGTGATCTAATGTGGCAACTCTACTCGTAGGATCTGTACCTGACAGCCCTTCCCATCTGTAAGACTCTAGCTCTGAATTCAGTCACATGAAACTGCTGAACTTGCTCTAGAAGAGACACAATGTAAATTCCAACTCAAATAATCAAACCTTGTTTAGGGCTTACATCTAAGAAATTAGGTCTCATTTACTAGATCTTCCGTTCCAATACAGAGTCAGCTGGATATCTAGTATCTGTAAACAGAAAGAAAAGCAAAAGGCACAAGAAAAAGCAGGCAGCAACCTGTCTATGCAGCCCCACTCAACCTCCAATGCTGAAACAGAGAGCAGCCATGCATGAAGTCAAACAAATATGGTAGAGGAAATTAACAGCATGGTGGGGGAGAGAAGGGGACACACCTGCCATCTGCTCAGCTTTCTTTTTCCCATGAACTTTTAAGATGAAAGTCATCAAGACACAGAGCAAAACACTGTGAAAGTCACTGCAAACAAGTTAAGGAAAAAGGCACTAGTTTGCTAAATTCTGAGGATTACCTAATAAATGACCTCCCCTCAGTCATGGGTGAGAAACTGTAGTGGGTCTCAGGGGCATTCTTCTGCCCCTGGAACCTCCCAAGGAGGCTACACAGATGTCTCCCCCGCCCCAAAATGGGAAAAGGAACCACGCTGGAAGCAGGTGAGATTCCACTTCTGTTTTTTTAAAAACTGTGTTTTGGGTTTTTTTTTAATGTTGGTGCAGAAGAAAGTTTGCAACCCATGTAAAACATGAATTAACACTCCTGAATGTTTTCAGGAAAGGTAGTTCTCCATCTTTACAGCCAGAAAAAGGGCAGTCCTGGGAATTTAAGGGTCAAGGGCCACAACATTAGCCGGGGGGGGACATATGCAGTTGTCTACTCTTGCCTTAAGTCATAAAGCAGTAAGTCATGTTAAACTTGTCCTATTCCTCTACCTCTAATAATAGTCCAAAAAGCCAATGTTAAACTTATGAGGCCAACCCCCTTACTACTGTATTGCTTCTAAATCAGCCACCATCTAAATTTCTGTTCAATAGGCCTTTGTGAACTAGCACTGCAGCAAGGGCAGACAAGAGATGTTGACAGCCTCACTACAAAGAGATAAAAGGGTTCTTCCACCGCCCCATTAATACCCTAAAGGCACCAGATTCCGTCTATGTTGGAAGCTAAGCAAGGTCGGCCCTGGTTAGTGCTCGGATGCCAGAGCTCCAAAGACTATCCCGCCATTTCCTCATTAGACTGTTACAGTGCTATTATTCCACTTTCAACATCCTATGGAATCCTGGGGTTTGCAGTTTAGGCTTTTGGGGCCCTATAGCACTATAACAGTCTGTCGCGGAAACGGCCTGTATTTCTGAAGAAGAAACTGGCACAACCCCTTCTGCGTACTCCTTGCCTAAGAAAGCGCCACGAAATTCAGGCGGGCGCCACGGGCACACGGGCGACTCGAGGGCCTGGCGAGCAAGACACGTGACGGGCGCCTCCCCCCGGCCGGGGCTGCTGCCCACAAAGCGCCTGGCCGCCCAACAGCGCCGCGGGCAGGCGGGGTGTCCCGGGCGACGCGCGCCGCCCTCCTCCCGCCCTCACGGCAACGCACGTGAGAGCTCCCCGCGACTTCCACACGGGCAGCAAACGAGCGCTTAATTAAAGCTAATGAGGAGCCTTTCGGCGCTTGTCACCGGGAACTTCCGTCCTGCAGGAAGCGCCGAGCCCAAGGCGCCCCTCGTTGGAGAGCTCTCGCCTTCCCCCGCACGGGGCGAAAAGGCCAAAGAAACCCGGCAGCACCGTCCCGCGGCTGGGCTGCAAAAACCCAGCCACGACGCCGCGGGGCAGTTTTGCAAAACTCCTTCGCTTTCCGGCCGAGCCGCCCGGCTTTTTTCGCGGCCGCAGTTACGTAAGAGCCGCCCGGCGGGTCCCCTGTAATCTCTCAGCGCCTCTGAGAGGGCGAAGAGGAGGACGAGAGGAGACACTGCCGCCTCCCTCCCTCCCTGCGTCGACCCCTTCGCCCCAGAGCGGCGGCGAAGACCCCCACCGGCCCAAGCCTCCAGCCGCCCAATTTTTTTGTGGCTCCCGGTTCCGCCATGGACTCCAGAGGAGTTGGGGGAGGCGACTTACTGGCCACACGTCAAAGCGTGGGTTCCCCTCCTTCTCTCTCTTCCTCTCTGGGAGGAGCTGGCACACCCCCAAGGGCGGCAGGGGCTGGAGGCGCGGACCCCCAAGGGCGGCTTCCCCCCCCCCTTCCCTTGCCGCCGCCGGGCCTCTTGAAAAGAGCTCCAAAATCCACCCTGAAGCTTTTTTTTTTTGCAAAGCAGAAGAAAGCTGTCCTAAGCAGGACCTGCCCTCCTCCTTGGGGCTCCTCACCTGCCCGCCGTGTCCAGCCCGGCGAGTCTGCCTTCCCGCTTCCCTCCCGCCTGGAGGCTTTCGGGAGACCCTCGAAGCCGCCCCCTCCCCGCGCCTTAAAACCCTCAAGAACTGCCTCGGTTCTCTTTCGGCGCGACAACCCCTTCGCCCCTCGCGCCACCTGCTCGCTTTTGGGGGGTGGGGGAGCGGGGAGGGTGTTAGCCCTTCGAGACCCCCCGCTCTCTCTTCCGCCACCCCAGCCGGCGAGTGGCCCCCCGCGCGTTCTTTTTCCTTTCCTTTCCTCCCGAAGGGTGCTGTCGTCGCCCCACCGAGGCACCTCTACCCCCCGCTCCCGCGCATCCCCGCCAGAGCCCGTCGTTTTGCCCGCCGCGGCGGTGCCTCCGAACGAGCGAGCCGCTCCGCGCTGAACTTACCCTCCCGTGAAGGTCAGCGGCTGCTGGAACCACCTCAAAGGCGGGCAGGGGGGAGAGGGACGAGCCCGCTCCGCCGCTTCCCCCGCTACCCAAGCCGCTTCGCGAACTTGACTCAACCTTTCGGCCTCCCCTGCTCGTCCCGGCGCTTCTCCTGAGCCCAGATAGTCCAGCTGTTGCGGCCCCTTCCTATCCGCTGGGAGGGGTGCGCTCACCCGCTGGGACCCCTGGTGGACTGCGCTCCCTCCCCCTCATTTGCTGTCACCTTCTCACTCTTCAACTTCCTAGGTGTACCCAAAAGAGGGCAGCACTCAGCCACTGCTAGCCACGCCCCCTTCTTGCGTAGCTTGCCGGGAAACGTAGTTCCCGGAGCCCCCGGGGCTTGCTAACCCGCCTTGCTCTCAAAACAAGTCGCGCGGGGTGTCGCTTTTGAGAGGAGCGAAATACAGAAGTGGGACTTGGGTTTTGAGACTTGGTTCTTTCGTTATCGCTTGCTAAATTTAGGGTGTAAATTATGTCCTCCGTGTTCAGTCTTCCGACACTGCTCATTCCCCCCTCTACAAAGGAGACGCTTAAACACAAGTTCGTCGAGGTTGTTCTGTGCCCTCCGCTCGTTTCCGCCTTAGGGCGACCCCAAGGCGAACCTATCCCGGCGTTTTATTGGCCAGATTTGTTCAGAGGGGGCTTTGTCGTTGCCTTCCTCTGAGGCTGGGAGAGTGTGACCTGCCCATCGTCACCCGGTGGGCTTCCATGGCCGAGCGGGGATTCAAACGCTGGTTTCCAGGTGTTTAGTCCAATATCCAAACCACTACACTATGCTAGATGTCTTTATAAACGTGCCCTCTAATATTTCGTAAGTGAAACCAGGACACGTGTGGCTAAGTAATATCAGAATGTGGCAAGGCCACAAGAGAACAGAAGCTATTAAGTAAGAAGAATGTACAAAACTTCAGTTTTGAGCAGAGAAACTGTTATCCTTCGTTTAGGAAAGCCTTTAAAAGGGGGAAAGATGTAAATCAACTGGGACGGGCAAGAATCTGCTTCCTTCTCTCCCTCTGGCTGTATTAAGTGAGTGAAAACCAAGTTCTCATTTTCAGCTCATTTTGTAGCTGAGGATGAAGGAGGAAAGTGGGAGAAGGAGAGAGGGTATTTTAAAAGCAGAGAATTAAGAGGAATTGGCCTTGCTAAACTGGGCCAGTTGGAGGGCTTGCAGAAAAAGTAATAAATTACTAATCCCAAACATTGGTTAAGGACCGTGAAACAAAGTCCCCACATCAGAAATACAGTCTGTGTGATTAAAATAAACATTTCAAATATTGAAATAGATCTAATTGAAGAGAGAGAGTTGGACAGGTACCCTGCAGGTTAAAAGAGAACATGTTTAGCCTGAGGTATGGATGCTTATTGAAAGTCGGCATGGTGTAATGGTTTGCACATTGGAGCAGAGTTCAATTCTCCACTCAGCCATGGAAACTTGTGGCTCAGCCGCAGAAAATCCTGTGACAGAGTCACCATAAATTGGAAATGACTTGAAGGGACACAGCAATAACAGTCCGGTACAGGTCTATCTGAATTCAGTCCCATTTTAAGTTCAGTTGGACTTAATCCATAGGGTGGCAGCTGAAGTGGCTTTTCAAAACAAATCGAACATTCATAAAGGAGATACTGGAAGCAACTAAGATGGAATGGCCATGATGATCTGGCTGTTTATAAGAGACAGTCCACTACCTACCCGTTCAAAAAAGCAAGAAGAATGTTTCCCAAGACTATGGCATCAATCACGTTGAAATGCTATGATGGTATAATTATACCACTGTAGGTGGTGGTAGGAAAAAGGATGCAGGCACTGAAGAAACAGGGTAATCAAAACTGGCAGATTTTGTCTGCCATCCGTGGTCACTACTCCTTGACTCCAAGAAAAAAAAGTTTCTGCTAACATAATGCACCAACAGCATTCCAGTAAATGAATGTTATTAATAAAGAATCACTGTAGTAACATGCAAGAGTAATGAGTAATGATTATAAAATGTGGTCCTTCTGATCAAAGTGGGATTGATTCCCACTTAGTCATACTTCGAAGCAACATGACAAAATTGACAAGTATCTTTTACTTTAATGGTTCTGTTGTAAGTATGACTAAGTTGGGATCCAGCTGAATGATACGTGGTGTGAATATGAATTGGAAGACATAATTAGGATTGCACAATATTGTCGTACTGTTTTGTGCCTTCAAGTCACTTGACCTTATGGCAACCTTAAGGTAAACCTATCGGGGTTTTCTGGGGCTGAGAGTGTGTGATGCGCACAAGGTCACCCAGTGGGCTTCCATGGCTAAGTGGGGAACCGAGCCCTGATCTCCAGGTCATAGTCTAGCTCTCAAATGACTACACCAAGCTGACTCTCATTTGCGCAATATAGTCACACTTTAATTGATTAAAATCTTTTAAATGGCTTAAAATAGTGCCACTTATTAGTGGAGCATCAATTATTAAAGAATTGTTTTAAACAGGTGAACTTATTTTAAAACTGTAAGTGGAAGGCATTACAGAAGAGACGTTCTAATATAAGCAAATACAAATCTCCTCTTCTGAAATAGTGCCTCCAGTAACGTGTCTATGAAACAATGGAAGTATGAGAGGTTTTTTTAAAACCTCTTTGAAACTTTTGTTTTGACTCATATGCAAACTGATGAAAATACAATCAGCTCAGCATGCACTAATTGACCAATTAAGATAGTTTTAATCAGGTGGCAGCCCTAATAATGGCATGCTTGTATATAGTCCACCTACAATGTGTCATTAGAATAACAGAATACAGTAATCAAACTGATGATGTGTGTGTGAGCAAGGATGCCATTTGAGCCGTACTGCATTCATTCAATGCTTACGTTTTACTGATATTTTAAAAATACACAGCTCAACACTGTGGTAGATTCCAAGTGGGTTACAGAGTGTCTTCTCTCTTCTCTATGAGTGGCCAGTCCACACTATTTCATTTATTTAATGATTATACTCTTATTAAATAAAAGCTCCTATTATCTCTATTACAATATGGTTTTGGATTCCATTCATAAATGCATGCACCAATTAAACAAAAGGTTATTGAACAGGTGCAGTAATTTTTAGATCTCTCATAAATTTTCTAGGGTAAAACAGCCATTAGTACCAATTCCTGAGTTCCAAGGAGAATTTTTGACACAGCTAACATGCTTTTTATGGGCATTGCTTAAATGATGAAATGCTGAAATAATGAGTGGGAACATACCAGAAATTCATGGTTGCCATCAGAGGCAGGTTTCCAACACTGATAATGGAAGTTGCTAAAAGAGGTTCATCTGTCCTTAATAGTGTATTGAAAGAAGTGTGTTGTGGGAGCAGGATGTGGGTGTACCTGGATTAGCTAGCCCTGCTCCTCATTGCTGCTGTAACCATGTCTGCCACTGCCACTGATATTTGTGGCGGGCAGAAACAGTTACTGTTTCTGTCTGCATGTTTGGTTGGTGTCTTGCATGTTTAACTTATTGCTTGGGAACATGATTTGCATCTTTCTGGATCATTT